>JAVQJD010044640.1:0-17876 GCA_036023655.1 Nannoperca australis
CACACACACACACTTTTCTCTCAGCAGGTTGTCAAGACATGAAGTAGAAAATGTATAAGAGCCTTGATGGAACACACAATGACTTTACTGATGCAGACTCAAACACAGATTGCAACTGGTTTCAACATCGTAAAATAAACAAGAGCGTAAAAAAAAGAAACTGCCACTGAAAAAACAGAGTGCCAGAAAAAAAACAAAAAAAAACAAAAAAAAAACACTGTTCAGGTTTTGTTTTCAAAGCCAAATTTTCTTTTCAATGCCAAATGTAATGGTCACTGTTCTGGCCCCATATTCACACAGTTAAAATAAGTCATGTGTCGCCTGTGTGAAAGACAACCAAAGAGCTAAATTGATCATCAAGTACAGTATGTAATTTGACATATCATTAAGTTGTACTTCCCGTCTTGGATTGGACCAGTTCAGATCAGTTAAGACTTAACTGACCCCAATGTCACTGGCTACATACTGTATCTACAGGGTTAATTCCCTACTTGTCATTTATGTCAAGTGCAAGAGAAAAGCTGGGTATACGTAACACAATATGTGACGGTACCCATTATATTTGAAACATGTCCTGTGGCAATAGTTAAATGTTTAACTCCAAAGGATATCCCTTAAAAGAAAAGAAATCCACCCATTTAATGTATATATGACAAGATGATATTACCTATACCATGGCTGTTGTGAGTGCTTTCATCCTCAGTGGGTTCAGCCGGCAGCACTGTGACCTTGGTGCCAGTCTGTTTGATGAACTGCTGCAGGTTGACCTGCCTCAGCTCCTTGGTCAGCAGCTCCAGCTCGTGCTGCATGTCCTTCAATGAAACCGCAAGAGAGAAAGTGATTCTTCAGGAAACATGAAAGCATTACCAGCAGCTTGAAACTGAGTGATATCTACAGATACAGATTATATGAGACTGTGTCCAGACACTAGCAATATTCCTTTAAATCTCCAAGTCCACTGTCAGTCTTACTTATTATCCAACAGGATCAAAACACATCTGGCGTCTTGCACTAGCACGAACATGATCCTACTGTATTCTTGATTGTTTTGTTGAATACCAGCTGACAACACCTTTGATGTAAGTGAGACACAGATTGACTACTCAAGGCTGACACTCAACTAAAATACAGTGTCATATTTCTCACATTATTTGTCACATTGAAAAAAAACTAATGAATCATCTTCCTTTTTGGATTTGGTGTTTGAATAATTGAAACACATAAAAGAAAGCACTTAGTTTTAGACATTTCTGAAATTATAAACATTTATTTGACCAAAATCTTATTTTTGTGATATTCCATTGTTTCTGGCACTTCTGATACTTAAAGGAGCACTTGCACTACTATAACACTGTCAGACTCATGATGGACAGACAAAAAATAAATTCTATATCGATGCGACATAACCAAAGATATTGTGTCTTTTTAATTCCACGCAATCTTCTTCCTTGTCAAAAGCTTCAATGCATTCTTACTGATGGATCACACTGCAGCGCCATTTTGATTAAAAATGTTTTTATTTTAACTCAGGGAGATAAAAATTAAGTAGTCAAATAAATGCTTATGTCTCACCTGCAGTTTCTTGCCGCTTTGTCCAATTGACCTGTCCACAGCTCTGCAGCTGCTCTCCAGCTGGACAGCCTGTCTCTCCTGGGATTTCAATTCTGCTTTGACCCTGAGGACCTGAGCCCGAGCCTCTGCCTCAGTGACCCACTGGGTCTCCTGCCGCTCCCTCAGCAGCCGCTCCTCTTCCAGGCCCGCCTCTACACCCTGATGGGACAAAGACACAAACCGATATGGAAAAAGAAGGAAACCAGGAAACTACTACAATATACAAACATCACTAGAATGACTGAAGGAATTGTTATTCTTTGATTCTTAGCTGGTTATTTTGATCTTTTCCCAAAACGTGCTACTAAAATATAGGTTAATTACTCATATCCCAAAAATCTCCCACACATAGCACACCTGTACCCTTGCCAGCTTTTCATCAATCTGCAGTTCACAGCCCTGCAGACGTCCTCGTAGCTCCTGCAGTCTTTCCTCCAGCTGCCTCTCACTCTCTAGCTCAATCTGCAGCTCAGTGGCCCAAAACTCCTCCTCCTCCATCTCCACCTCGTTCTTCCGCAGATGCTTCTCCATCCTTAGAATCTCCTCGATCAGCCCGCCTCCACCTGGGTCCCCAATGCACCCTCCACCTCGTCCCCCTCGCCCTTCAGCCCAGGTCTGGAGCTCGGCCTCATAGGCCTCCAGCTTTGTCTCCAGCACATTGAGAGTCTCTCTCTGTAGACCGACCAGTCTGACCAGATCTTCCATGCGACAGGCCCACAGGCCAGGCGATGCCGTTCCGACAGCTGGTCCTGCATGGTGGTGATTTCCACCGTGCAGAAGTCTTCGTTTGGCCTCAGCCTCGCCGATTCGACCTCCGCTCAGTATCTCCCTAAGGCCTCTGGGTGCACCGGTGAATGTGAGAGATTTGCGGCGTGGTTCGCGGCGACGAAGTGAACGATCGTTGGGATGGCGAAGCTTTGCAAGGGGAGGGAGGCTCTGTCGATGCAGCCCACGTTCAGGCCCCCTAAGAGGGGGTCCTTCTGAGGGGGGCCGTTCAGTCAGGGAGGGGCCTGTACGATGCAGAATCAGCTGGACGTCACCAGCATACTGGCCCCAGGTGTTCAGAGAAGCCACGGGGCTCTCATGAGGGGCTAGGTGACGCTCTGTGTCCCGCCATTTTTCTACTAGAGTGTATCTCCCAGTGCGACCTGTAAACAACACAACAGAGCAACATACTTGTAACAGATTCTCATGCAGTACATAATAAATTGCAAGGATACTGACTTTCATTTAAAGCTGCTTTAAGCAATTTTGACCATTGACCACCACTATCTTTGTCTTCTTACATATTTAGCAGAAACAGAGCAGCATTATCATTTTGTTGGGAATCATATTTCTGGCCACCTAACAATGGAAAAGTTTCAACTTTCAACCAGATTGTCTGAGTGTGGTTTCTGAAAAAAGGTCCCAGTGGTTTTATAAGTGCAATGAGCCTTAAGTCTCAACCATACAGTAATAATGCAGGCTGGAAAACAGAATTATCTAAAAGAAATGATCAAAAACTAAAAGCTACATAGATCTGCAGTGATGGGTGTTTCTCAGTGGGTTCAGCAATACGAGCAGCCCGTTCAATTACAATTGATTTATTGTTTATAAGAAATACGTTGCTTAATGCTGTTCAGAGAAAACTTGACAATACAGTAGTGTGTAGACCGACATATTGATGTCTGATCACTTAACACGGTGTATATGTTTTAATAGAAAATAAAGGCAGAGGACGGGGCTTTCTCAGTTTGGCAGGAGACTGAGGGATGAGTCAGACTTTCCCCTCTTCCTACTCGCACTTTGTGGGAAGTGATGTCAATACAGTCTGCTCAAGTGCCCCCGTTGCTGAAGGAGCCATATGGGAAGAGGGGGAGTTTGGATCCAAGAAAGTACCAATGAAGCCTGTGACTATGACCCTGTATCTCAGCAGGAGCTTAACATGTAGGCAGAGACTCAAATACTTGCTTTCTTCTTCTTTTCAGGTAACTAAAGGCAATTTGTCATTTTGGAGAGCCTTTTACTCAGACTACAGTTGTGTGTTGATGAATGCTTAACAATACACTTGATTAAAAGGCTTCAATTCAATACAAAACCGAAAGATATTTTTTGGTTAGCAGTCCGCCGCCCTGTACAAAACGAGTTTAAGATGGAGTTGTAGCTAACATGGAAGTATTATACGGTCTAATAACGCTCTGTCTGAATTTCACTGGTTTAAATTATGCCAACAACCTAAATTGTAGGAACCATTTTCTAACCAAATGCATTGCCTGACTTTCACCAGCACTGCCTGGGTGCAATGTGAAGAAGCAATTCGACAAGACTGGAAATAACTAAGTGACAAAAGTGGCTTTGGGTCAGGAAATCAACGAGGCAGGTGGGGTAAATGTCATTTAATGTTCCCTGTGAAACCAACATACCATCTAATATCACTGACTAACTTAACCACAAACCAGACGCATACAATCCTTGGGTGTACAACGATGTTTGCCAACAAGAAATATTGCTTGTTTTTGATGTTTAGCTACAAATGTTTTTAAAGACAGCACTAAAAACGTTCTTGCTCGTGAGAAGGAAACATGGAGATGACTAAAACTAACCTAAATTTATATTAAGTGATTCAATCTAGTAACTGATGCATCATACTGAATCCTTTGGATACGAGTCCATTGGACATAGCCCAATTCATTATTATTGAATCACATTTTACTACACGAGGAAGTCAAAAATAGGACTAAGTAGAGAGTTCTAATAGGTCTGCTTGTATCTCAGGTGTGCTTGTGTGTGTGTGGTTTTATAGCAGAATGATCTACCTATGGCCTGTGCCAGAGCAATCACCACTTCCTGGCAGGTCGTTGCCTCAGTGACCCCACAGACGACCCTCTGGACTCCATCCACCCAGACCTTAAGCTCCATGTTGGGTCAGAAGCGAGGGGGCCGGTTGTGGTGTGTTGGCCCCGACATTATTGAGGCTCCAGTGGTGCAGGGTAGCTGAAGCCCCTCGGGCTACTTCACTGGGGAGGAAACAAGGGAAAACAGGAAGCAGTCAGTCAGGATGTGCTCATGGCTGCAGTTATAATTCTCAGATGCCTTTAAGGATAAACAGATACAAACCGTTCCCCCTGTGGTAATACCTACTAAAACAAGTAGTCAAATAAGCAGAAACTACAAGGTAGCCAGGCTATTTTAGCAGAAGCTCATGGTAAAGGTTAGTCCAGTTGAGAATGGACTTGTACAAGCAGGCATGCCAGGACCAGCTGGCCATGATGCTGTTGTTTTGTTCTTCTCTATGAATAGGTACATATCTGTTGGGGGTGCAGGAAGCGTCTGCCAGCAGACATTCCCAAGTCCAGTTCCTGCTTTTGTACAGAGAATTTCATGGAAGCAGCGAAGACAGAACAGGAAGACAGATTTAGTGACACAGAGAGGGGACAGGAACAGAGAGTGAAACAGAGAAGGTATAAAAACATAACTAAAGAAGAAAAGGGAGAACCGGAAGAATCATACTATTCAAACATTTATTTTTGATTTTACTGTTCTGTTACACATATATCATAGCTATGGCCCACATGCTGCACTGACAGAATTAATTATTCCCTACTAGGTACAAATACAAATACAACAAAATATTATGGGCTGTCTTCATAAAGCTTACTTGATAAAATGTGCAAATGTAAACTGGTTCCTCACATTACCAGATTTACAAAACACACACAAAATGTGAATAATAACAACAGAGGTAACACAGTATATGAAATACCCATCTGGGGGGGGGGGGACGTTCTTCAAGGACAGTCTCTGGGAGAGAATGAATGGCATGTCCTCAGATCTGTATCACTCTCCATGGATCTAACCTTCATTGAACCTCCACTACTGAGTCAAAAGGACCTTTTGTTCACCAACTCTGCCACCAATTACACCTCCCCCAGCCTGCGTATTCCCTATCCACATTCACAAAGTCATCCACACCAGCCTGTCCTACCCTCCACCAATTGCTTTTCTAAATATGGTAAAGACATTAGGCAGTGCGGCAAGGTAACGTTTGTGGAGTCAGAGAAAACAGAGCTGCAACTACTGATCATTTTTATTATTGATTGTTTTATTGTTTACTTTAAAAAAAGCTCAATAATACCCATCACAAGTTCCCAAAGAGCAAAATTGTTTGTTTTGCCTGACTAACAGCCAGAGAAGAGCAGCAAATCCTCAAATCTGAGAAAGAAACAGCAAATGTTTGGGATATTTTGAGCTTGATATAGGACTTAATGGATTATTAGAGTTATATTTCATTGTTTTTTATTTCCAGTAGATTGATTAATCATTTTAGCTCTACAAACAAAGAAAACCTCAAGCAATTATCGGAGGTTTACGGACTCAGATGTCACTCATGTGTGTTAATTGCACAAATGCGCTGTATGCATGTGGCTCTTTGTATCAATCCAATACATACAGCCTGTGCATTTGTATGCACGTGACTGTCACCTATGTCTGCGGCCTGGCTCTTGATCACTCTATTCTTGGCGTATTCACAGCTGGTTGGAAAGTGCTTTTGTCCTTCACTCAGACTGCCCTTAAATGGCATTAAGGGCTGAAGGATGGAGAGGAACAGAAAAATAGTCACACACACACACGGTGAGAATTTTATGCAGTGACCCAAAACACTGTCACCATTTTGTTTAACCCCTTTTCCAGGGGGATGTGGAAACAGTAACAGGGACTGAGCAGGTCTTGATGCAAAGCAGGCATGGTGGATCAGCCAGGGAGAAGGTTTGGATACACTGGAGGGGGAAGGGGGAAGTGCCTTAAAAAAGACTTCCTATAAAATCCCTGAGTCAAAGGGATTAACAAGGACAACTGCATGAAATACTGTATGTAGCATTGGCATTTAAGAAAAGGTTTATAATCAAAAACACACAGACAACCCCCCCCCCCTAAAACAAAACATTAATGTGCACTGAAGACAAAACACACTGATTCAATGCCTTGTCCTTGCACAAGCTCAACAAGACTCAGCGGGGCATTTATAAATGTCACTTGATCTGGTCCAGACTCGTAACATTCATATTCATTAACATTAACCCGGAAAACCCAACTGATGATAGAGGCACAGCGGCGCGGGGCAGAGTGCCATCCTGAGCTCTGCAAGCTCCATTCCCCTGGCCTGTCAGAGCCACGGCCTGGGGAGGTGCCCGCTCTCTGATTTGTGCAGCTCGTCTTATGCCAGAGGGGCATTTCATGAGACAGAGGACGGCTTACATTCCTGTGAATTCTATTTAAGCTCTGCTGAGAGACGATAAATTGCAGCAAAATATCAAACTCCTCATGACTTCAGAGCACGTTTGTTTCAGTCTCATATTGGTTCAGTAGTGTTGACTCAAGATGCATTCCTCTCAGAGCAGTGAGGTGTGCGAGCAGCACTGAGCAGCTGATGACAATTCTCCGGGCCTACAGGAGCACACCGAGCTGGCAGGGAAAAGGCTTCAACTGGCTGCTGGTGTAAACAACTTACCATATGGTCCTGGGGGTACTCCAACACCCCCAACACACTGCTGTAACATACACCATGAAGAAACACTGTAGGAGATTTTACTGTAGGAACTTAAATATGGCACTCGTTCTTTTGGGGGATTTATAGTCTGTCGAGCATCGCAGACGGGCCTGTGTATCGTGCCGTTTAGCAGTTTGCAGAACAAGGGGGTATTTGAGGAAAACAAAATGGGCATTCATTACATTAAAACAAAACCAAGACTGAGCTCCACTCAGGAGAAAGCCTGGAGGGCAGCAACTGAACCAAGCTGAGAGAAATGATCTCACAGGAAAACACTAAATGTTCCACAAGAACTACCTCCGCGAATAGACTTTTACACTTTGGTTCCTATCCAAATGTGCCGACCATTGTTCACTAAGGTGGGAAACAATAAAGCCATTTAATGAAGCACGGAAGTTTAGGCATTGTGAGTTTGAAGGAATTTATATCCAAATAGTTAATTAAAACTAACTAATTAATGATAGCAGGATTCTGACATGCAAAATTCCCCCACGCTGCTGTTAATTAAAGACAATGGGTTACTTCTTACAGGCTGGAGCAACAGCAGTATGTTTTGGTGCTTAAACCTCCTTGCTTATTGCTAACCAAACTTTAATTCAAATTGTTCTCCCTGCAGAGCAACATGTAATTACTAGCAATTTATACGCTGCTGTAATTGGTAACAGATCTGTTGTGAAATAGATCTCTGCGAGGAGCCAAAGACAGACAGACGCTGGTCTATTGTGGAGGCACTGGTGGAGACTCGGTTGGAACTAAGCGGAGAAATCTCTTTCCTCGCTTTGCTCAAGATTGTCATTGAGTGCTACAGACCATTACGGGTGGTAGCAATTTAACATTAATGCAAGACAACGCTGACAAAATGAGACCCATGTGGTTAAAAGACCAAATAAAGTTCCTCATCATCAGTATGCTAGCCTGGTGTACATACAATACCCCTCTGCCAGTGTAAACATTACCATGCAGGGCAAAGACTGTTGCCAGATACAGGCCTTGATCCTGTAGAGTGGAAACTGATAACATTCAAGGTATGCATTCCTGGGCTACGAGAATGCAACGGGCCGTGACTAAGAGACAAGAAAGCTACTGGTCCAGCTGCTATGCAACGACACTTCAATGAACTGCATCCAATCTAAAGTGCACATAAACTGGATAATCATTTAAAGATAAGCAAGCATGTGTTGGCAACGTTCAGAATTGTCACTGAAATGTCAATGTCAAATGTCAATTTACATGTAATGTAAGGGAGGTAAATTGACATATCTGAAAAACAAAAAAGATGAAGCAAAGCTTCTAATGGTTTTCTAGCCTTTTGGGAAACTTCCAAGAGCCTCTGCTGTGCACAATGTCAGCATCCTCCCAGCTCATTTAGTCTCTCAGTTGCAATAGTCTCTGCACAATGACAAAACGTAATGCCTGTAATATAGATAACTGTGCATTAATATGCAATTAAAGGTGACACTGTACCACAACTTATTCAGAGGCTTAAAGACAGTTGCAACATTTCTTAGCAGAAGGGAATATATATCTTAATATATTTTTATGTGGAAGGCTTTTGAAAAGAGTGCGCTGTAGTTTTAGCCAAACTACCTAAAGTGCCAGAGTAACCCAAAGATTTACACAAAGAAGGAGCAAGAGCATCCTCCAAATTTTAGCTCTAACTCCAATCTGAAGATTGGGGTGTTTGGGATTAAACCCACATCCAGTCACGCTACAGAAAACACCCTCAGCTCCTGGGAGCATTCCAGGGGCCCCTGCCCTGGAGCAAGCCTCCCTCTTTCTCTGCCTGGCTGATATTAAACTATTAGGCGCTGGAGCAGACTCCCCCATTTGGGAGGTCAGTGCTGGCAGGGTCTCGAACATCTGGACGGCACGTTCAGCCAACATTAATGCCGCCTTTGTTCCCTTGCCATATTCACTGCTCACTAGCCAGCTTTGAAGAGCCTGCAGGGCAGGCAGCAGGATCCTGCACTGGGGCAGAGGCTCAGCAGCAGCACAGCGAGGCAACATGAGGCCTCCGGCCAAGGTTTACATGTTACAGCGGTTTGTAAAACATCATCTGCTGCTGAAACACACTCTTGCATATAAGCATTTATAGAACTGAAATGGGTTTAAAAGCAGCAGCTGTAACGGCAGTGGCTAAACTTGTTTATTTTTCCAGTCTGTAGGTAGATCTTTGCAGTCTGGTCTTCATGGTGCCGAGACAACGTTAAATGCAACAAAGACCACTGAATTGCATGCTTCTCTTTCTGGACTAAAGCAGTCCTCTGAGATCACAAGACTGCAAGATGCAAAGCCAAGAACTCCACAGGTTGGTTCTGCTACACCTGGTGTGTGTTAGTGAGTAGTGTAGCCTGCCACTGGAGCTTTAGACAGAATCATCTGCGACTTTATATCTAGACTCTGTTCTGGTTATTGAGGGGTAAACATGTTTGAGACCGTGAGAGCTCGTTATATTTACAGAAGATGCTCAACCTGATGAAAGACCATAGTGCAAAAAGGAGCAAAGCAACATTTTTAGATGGATGTTCTACAAAACATGCAGGCCTGCTAAGATAATACTGCAAGACAATAAAACCCGAGTGATCCGAGGACACCGAACTATGCTTTTAAAGGGTCTTATGTCTCAAACTAACAGATAAAGGCATACATAAAAGCAGTATTAGCTTGATGTTTCGGCACTTAACATCCTGAAACACGTTACATGAGTACCTTTTAGCATTACACTGCACCTCTGCCACATATTGTTGGTGTAGAGTGAGACGAGGCTGGAGAAATGGCGATAATGGGCTCAAATAGTAGCCGAACTATTCTACTACAGAAATGTTTCCGTTCTCCCAGCCTCACAACTGTAACGGGCTCGGCCGCCGCGCGGTGCGCCACTACGGTGTGTGTGTGATGGTCTTACCTTTATGCTGCAAAAAGGATTCAAGTCAGTGTTTCCTAGCCGAGGTGAAGTTTAGGGTGAAAACACAGGTAAAAGCGTCAATTCCGCAAAATGTGTCCTTCTTCACCACTGAACAGCAAAACCACTTCCAACGAACTGCGACAAAGTAACGTTTGGCGACCGACGCCTCTAAAAACAGATAACTGCCGTTGTGGTGCTCTGTCTGAAAGTTTGTGACCAGCCTCTCTGTGCGCTAGTCTTTTGCGGTCTCACCAATAAGCTGCGGGGGGGGGGGGGGAAAGCCCCTCTCCCCGTTTCATTACTCCTGCTGGTAAATACATCGCATTGGAACTGGGACACCGCAAGGCATTGTGGACTGTTTAAAGCTGCAATACACTCTGAGGGGGGAGGCTACCTAGAGCCAACTTTTACACATGCAGGACCTCAAAACGTAAAAAAAAAGAAGAAGCAATGAGACCATATAGTCTATTCTATCGATAAGATACTGACACAACCCCATCCTAAATAATTGTGCGAGCAAGGCAGGGTAGATCCTATTATCAAAAGTCTAATATATCATGAAGATGATCAATTTAACCTGTAGTTTTCTCATGGTTTCTGGATGTTCTCTGGTAACTGTGTTAATGAACGAGGGGAGTTAAGAGTCCTGTGAGATCTAAAAAAGATTGTTTCATGGTGGTTTATAATCTGTTTCTACAGTAGAGAAAGTTGTGCATTGCATTCATTAAAAGGGCTACAGACTACAAGCTTTAAAATACTACTTTAAAAATACTAAAATAAATTTAAATGTCATTACATACAATTACTACACATACATATGAAATGTAAATAGCAAAGAATGTCATGCAGTAACATGTCACATTATATGCATACCATAAAGGCAAAGTAGAATAAGTTCCATGTAAAACGAAGAACACACAAAGTGTCTGTGATAATGAATTTATTGGTTAGTAGAAATAAAATCTGTTAAATCACGTTTTTCTGTTTGCTTCACATTATGAAAGAAATGAATGTAAAGCACTCACTTTTGCTCACTCTGTACTCAAACCCAAGTTAGATACAAGTGGACTGAACAGTGGATTTACACAGGCACTAATGTAAAAATAAATTGGTATTTTCAAAACAGGTAGATTGATTAAAACATACAGTACATTCAACTGGAGCAGCTGATGAACCTTTGGCAATGGAGCCATGTATTAATGGAGGCGTACTGCCCTCTTGTGACAGACTTTCCTGTTGTGATCATTCTCAAAACTATGCAACTATAGACCTTTTTCACCACAGACATGTTAACTACAGCAGGAAAGCAAAGGTTGCTAATAAAATTTACATTAATGGTGGTTCTTTAGTTTCCCAGTAAGCCATAACAGTGAGTCACCATGGAGGAACATTTTATATGCATTGTATCTACAGGTAAACCTACTGAAGGACTGTATATCCATAGTGGTATAAATGTGAATATAGCATGATTACTGAAACCAACATGATGTGGTTGTAGATAGGAAATTAATTCTTATTTAACCCTTGTGTGGTGTTCATGCTTTTGTTACTCAGCCAGTGTTCCCAGGTCTGGTGGACCCACCAGACCTGGGTGGTTTGGTTTTTTAAATCAATACAGCCGTAACAATTTATGTAAAAATACTCAACAGAGTATTTACTTTACCCCAATTACAAGCAATAAAGACAGCATATATCATACATATTTGCCATTTACCTCTGTTAATCACATTTATGAAAAAGGATGCCATTCGTTTTTTGTGATAAAAGAGAAAAATCTATTCTTATTAGGATATGATGGAAAAAACATGTTTAACTTGAACAAATATAAATGAAACAAGGTTTTTCATCACTATTGATGTATATTTCCTAAAACTTAATTAGAAATAGAACACACACGTCTACACAGCACAGGCCCCATTGAACAGATACAGTATCCATGCCACTCCACACAACATCAGCCCCATTCAACACACAGCCTGTTCATGCAACACATGAGGGGCAGAGCTTTACTGCGTGTGTGTGTGTGTGTGTTGCATATGTATTTCTTGCACTTGACGCATGTATACTGTGACTTCCTGTCCATCTTGGGACCACAAAAATATTGAAAGGTTCCTGCAAGACAGAAGGTAAATGTGCAGGAAATCGTGGAGCAGACAGGTGTCGATGCTTGAAATATAACAGTGTTGCAACCTTGTGTGATAATAGCAGGAACACACACACACACACACCCACACACACGCACACACACACACTAACAGCAGGCCCAGGTAGGAGGAGGACAGAGGGAAAGTACACAGCACCTACAATTTCCACACTTTTATTACCCTCGGGTCCAGTGGACCTGAACACCACATATGTAATATAAATGTGTAGGGGTCTGTACAGAGTGCAGTCACTGAAAATGTGTTGGTATACCTTCTCACAAAATGGGTTAACCATTGTAAAATTCCAGTCTCGAAAAATGGTGCAGTAATCTCTGCACACAGTGGGTGCTCATTAAACATAATTGATATTCATTTAATCGGTAATGGCGTGGAGTCTCTTTAATTAAAACAACACTGAACATAAAATTGGCCGTCGCCTGTTTTGGAAATCACGACCATGCTGTAGTTGTGGGCTTAATAGAGGCAGTGCAACTTGGAGAACGGCCAGACAAGACAAT
Source organism: Nannoperca australis (assembly GCA_036023655.1). Lineage (NCBI taxonomy): Eukaryota > Metazoa > Chordata > Actinopteri > Centrarchiformes > Percichthyidae > Nannoperca > Nannoperca australis. Next base: position 12,706 of record JAVQJD010044640.1, read on the forward strand.
AGTGACCTCTAGCGTGTGTGCTGCGTGACGTGAAAATAGTGTAGGCCCTATCGTATTTTTTTTAATTTAATTTTATGCTCTTTTATACCTATTGTTTTTCCCCTGCACTGTTGCTATAGGCTATTAGATTTCATTGTTAGTGTCCGTCTAATAGGTTAATCGTGGCGTCACTTGGTCTTTTAAAATAGACATTTCCACGAACGGATCCTCGTGGTTAAAAAACTGTAAATAAATGTAAAAGTATTAAGATGAATATATGCCATATGATATATGCTCGTCCTTATTTGTGGCGGGTTTAGATTTTGGATCGGCGCTTTGCTTCGAAACGTGCATGTGTGTATGCACATAAAGTGCGCAGGAGGCAGCCTAGTGAACACTTTGGAAAACTGACAAGGGATTGCCAAATCATTTCCTTGCCTGGGAATGACGTCTCTCCAGCACAATTCAGTTATATTTAGAGCCTATATATAGTGGAGTCGCCCCCTAGGCTTTGTTGACTCCGCAGCAGGCAGCAGCAGGAGATCACGGTACTGAAAGGAGACGTCCTGAAACTGACACCGTGGGACGTATATAGCTCCAGTATTGTTTGCGATCATTAAAGCAGAAACGTGAATCACTCTGTCTGGCTTCCATTTACATCGAATAAAAGAAACATAGTAACAGTTGCACATGCACAACTAATAGAGGTAATCGGGGTTTGTCTATACGGTTATAAATGAAACCAGTCGAAAACACCAATAGTTTGTTTAAACAAGACAAAAGAGAGGGTTTTACTGCACACATTGCGACACAGAGTCGAGTGATATGCCCCAAACCGGTTGAAATCCCCAGCTATGCTTTCTGGGTAAAGTGCGCCCCGGTATCCGCCCATATTCGCTTTAAGGAGGCCAACCTGAGCAGCTAGGCCGGACGCTGGATCAAATGGAAAGTTCAATCGATTAATTTGCCCACTTTTTTTTTGCATGTTCCCGCTTGCTTCTGAAACGAGATAGACCGACTTAAATGCGGGCGTTTTGGCGTGAAATAGGAAATGCAGAGATCGTGTGAAACGAGAGGATTATCAGCTTGACTTATTTGGTCGCTACTTCGGACGCGGAACTCCACTCGCTAAAAGGTAAAACAAATGGAAAAGATTCATACATGTGTGTCGCTTTAGGGTTTGTTGCAACATTGCACTCCCCAATTTAGCAGACATGTCGGCGTGTCCGCCATGTAACCACTGAGCAGTATCACTACAGTGGAGACATTAATTTTCGTGGTTAGTACAAACTACGCCCAATTGTTAACCTTACGTCTGGCTCTGCAATGCAGACCTTTGGGCTAGCCTGTCAATGGCGGCTTCAAAATCTGCACCCTTCCCCTTTGAATGAATGATACCGAGTTTGTCCGGGCACACGGTGCAGACAATGCTGCGTTTATGAAGTCCTTTTTTGTAAATCACATTAGGTTAGCTCACGGGAGCTAGTTAGCTGACTTTTGAGGCTGTGGGTGAGCTTCAATGCTAAGCTAGCTAACAGCACAGCAGGCTGGTTATTTAAACACAGTGCTCTGTACAGGTTTTCATCTGCCAAGCCTGCGGGCACAGAGTAACTGCTTTAAATCAGACTACTTTCCATTTTAAAGTCCACTGTAGGTGTTGTTGCCTGCTTGTTAGGGGCTTTCATTGAAAAGTGGGGAGGCCTGTTTGTAATCTGGGTCAATTCACATATGCGTCAAAGTGTTGCAAAGTAGCCTAATATTTAAATGGCTGCTAATCAGTCGCCCATTTCTCCATTAGTCCTCATCGTGCTGGTGGTTCTCTTGGTGTGCTACTGTTCTGAGAAATGTAGTTTGCGATTGGGGTATAACCCTGTTGTCAGTGAATTAAATAAATAAAAGTTGGATACACTGCCATCCAGATGGTGTCAACATACGACTAAGATTGGCATAATAATATTGTCAGGAGTTTATTTTCCCTTTTAAATACCACATCCTCATAACTTTACCACACTGAAACGTTAACACTGTGAATATGTCAGTGTGATTTAACCCTCTACTACAAACACAAATAAGGGTTAGAAACCGAGTTTACCTTTTTATTAAATCATTAATGAGCTGTGTCCCTCCATTACATCCCTGTTTGTTGCTGAATAGACATGACAGCTAACTGCACTGCACATGTTCTACGTTCAGTCATTCAAAAGCACTTTCAGTGCTCAACAAGATAAAGACTAATAGTATTTTTACAGGCATGGCAAGCATGTGGCAGACAACTTCCTGATCTAAGTTTTGCTGGAATGGTATGTGCCTATAGTGGTATTATCTTCTCAGGTAAAGATAAGACTCTTTCCTAATAGACAGAACAGCCTCACTGTTGTTAATCACAGACATGCAGCCGATCATTTCAGGGAGCGTTTTAACATGTTGCGAACACTAACACCTGTAGTTTTAGGTTAGATTCAACTTTATTGTCATTGCACATAGTACAAGAACAACAAAATGCTGTTTGCATCTAACCAGAAAGTGCAAAGAGTAGGTAAAGTGCAGATGAGGTTAGTAAAAGTATACCTTTTTGTTGGCTAAATACCTATCAAACCAAATTCATGTTTTCGTTTGTCTAGAAAAGACAATCATATTCAGTGAACTCCTCCCTGACTAGCAGGCTGTGCAGAAATGTGAGCAGTATGCACTGTAACTCCTGAAAAGGCCAGCTGCCACTATTGATGGGTGCTGCTGCTCCACAAAGCAGTCAGACAGCAGACAGCCTCCCAGTTACTTGTCAATTTTGGACCCTTAATGTAATGTCATAGATTTCTGCCTGGGGTTGGTTTCTGTTCTGTGGCTGCTACTCAGAAAACACCACTGAAAGTTTTGCTAGATTTAAACACTTGATTACATAAACCGGGTATTTATAACTATCTTTTACATTTTCTTTTAAATTTGTAGTAGGGCATTTATTATTATTTGGGAACCCATTATTTATTTTCCCCCCCACAGAAAATGAATTCAATTTAAATAGGGGTTCATCGACAGTTGAATTATTTTTTCAGGGCTGATTATAATTTAATATGGCAACTTTTACTGACTTAAGTAACATTTTTGTGTTTAAATTCTCATCTGCATATAATATCGTGCAGGTGAAGCATCGTATTTAGTTTGTGGTGATTGTAGTTTCTTCCTCAAGCTTCTTGTTGAATACTATAATGGACATTTTCTACATTGAAAGTAAAGATGTAGAAAATGTATGAAATTTGATTTTCCAGTGAATTAGTAGTGTTAAATTGTTTTTATTTCGTATGTATAAATATAGAATAAGGCCATATGAGTTACTCACTAGAAGTGATGTTGATACGTTGACATTTTCTCAGCCTATTCTGAGGATGCAGATTTATCCAGCGAGCCGACAGAGTGTCAGACAGAAATGAAGAGCAGCAAATGGAGCTAGCTGACAAAATAGTTTTAAGTGACGGAATATATCATTTTTAGTGCAAAGAGCTTTAAGCATCTGAGAAATACACTAAATTTGACCTTTCAAGGCTTTGCTAGTGCCCCGGATGACTGTCTGTCTGTTGAACTATCTGAATATAAATTTTTGTTTGTCCCACAGGTGAATCATGACAGAATATAAGCTGGTAGTGGTGGGAGCAGGAGGCGTTGGCAAGAGCGCACTTACCATTCAGCTCATCCAGAATCACTTTGTGGATGAATATGACCCCACCATTGAGGTAAAGAAACATTTGTGTGTGTGTGTGTGTGCATTAAAGTCCAGAGCAGAACAAGGAGAAACTCTTAAAAAGGAGTTGCAGCAGGTTCTTCTGGTTTAAGTCTTAAAAAGATGCCAAACAGGTTTTTAACAACCTTCCATGCATGTCTGCCTGCCTGCTATCTCAGGGGGCCAAGCTACCCTGAGTGAACACCCGCTCACTATAATTTCAATCAATTATTGATATGCCTTTGCAGGTTAGAGCTCCACTATGGATTATTTGAATACAAGATAACATCTGAAACAATAGCTTCTCACTGGAACAGACAGTAATTATTTGTGTTGGATCAGTGTGACCATCAGTGTGATGGAAAACTGGAGTGCTTTGGCACAGTGGGAATTAGAACCTCATTATAAGTTGAGGCTGCTGGAAAATGCAGTGCCCTACAGTGGCGTCTCTCAGCAAAATCATGTCATGATAAATCAATGTAAATTGTGTTTAAATTAATAATAAAAAAAATGCTCATTATACCACATACGTTTTTTTATATTGCTTTTTACCACAGTTCACTATGATGAACATGTATGTTTTGCCTATATGTTATGTATACATATCTGTTTCTTTCTTTTAATCTATTAAATTAAATCATGAACAGTCTTTTTCTATATCTATGGTATAATACAATGCATTGTATTATACCATAGATATAGAAAATGTATAATTTTTTAATTATCGCTTATTTTTATTGAACTGCTATTCGAACCCACTTTAATCTCAGAGTTCTGATCGCTCTCTGACCTCTCCCTCTCGCAGGACTCCTACAGAAAGCAGGTAGTGATCGACGGAGAGACGTGTCTGCTGGATATCCTGGACACTGCAGGTCAGGAGGAGTACAGCGCCATGAGGGATCAGTACATGAGGACAGGGGAGGGCTTCCTCTGTGTCTTTGCCATCAACAACACCAAGTCCTTCGAGGACATTCACCACTATAGGTGAGCTTCAGATTAAATGTCTGCTGTCTTTGGACCCAGTGTGAAGGCAGTGTTTTTAATCAACTGTTAAAAGGGAAACCGTTTTGGGGTGGCTTAAAGGGTGTAAGGTGCAGACTTCTTCTCTCTAACCCTTCATTTCCTGTCAGCTCTCTACTGCCCACTGTCTCATAAAGGCAGAACTACAACATTTAATTAAGATTTTATATGTAGAGGTTTGATTGTTACATCCCTTGCCACGCCACTTCTCTGCACCATGTTCTTCACGGCTGATGACCTTTTGGATTAGTGCAGTTGACCTTCTGACATGCTCAATTTGGGAAAGTGTAATGTAGAGCTGAGTGATAATTAAATATCATCATTCATTGCATTGCCATATGATGTTACTGTGAAAAAATACTCTTGTTAATATTTATTTATATTTATTTATAATGTGACCTACATTATAAACTACAATATAAAACAATAAGTTTAAATACTTAATTATATATATAAAATT
>JAVQJD010044651.1:0-14712 GCA_036023655.1 Nannoperca australis
CATTGTACCTCCTAAAATAGTGTGCTTATTGCTGGAAATATGAAGAATTCCATTGGTGTATGGTAGTATTTATGCTTTTGTAAAACAACAGGCTTTTGGTATACCACTACTGGTCAAGCTAAAGCAAATATGATTCTGGAGCTAAACTTCTATATAGGTTTTAACTGCAGCAAAATATACTCCAAAACCAATATAACTACTATATATACAGTTAGAGTTAGTTATAACTACCAGTTATTGTTAGTCATTACTCATGTGATGCTCCAGAGCATCTACTAAATGGACCTTGAGCTGAGATTGCTTTATAAATTGTTTCTGAAGAATAAACTTTGAAACTACCACATATGAAACTGCAGCCAGGACACTGGTAGCTTAGTTTAGCATAGCTAGCTTCGCTCCGTCCGAAAGGTAGTAAAATCAACCAGGCAAACTGTATCTGCTGATAAAAATTACGCGATATAATTAAAAGCTCCAAAACAGCTCCTACGTGGATGGCTACAGTTTACCACAACTGAAAGTGTTAACAAATACAGTAGACTAAATGAAATTTAGAACTGCATAAAACTGTTCAATTTAGTATGATACCTCTGGGACCTGCACTTTACAATCCCAAATGCATATTCACTCATATGTACAGCTTAAGTTTTCAAAGTTTTGACTAAAGCCTGGTCCAATTAAGGAGGCTTGTGTGTTTTAGCATGCAGATTCAAACGTGGCTTGGGGGCCTCTAATGCTGCAGGACATGGGGGATATGGAGCCGTCTCACCCTGGCCCAACTTCAATTACACTGCTTTTAAACTTCTTACTGTAAAATTTCCATATTTCTCCCACAGGCCCAATGAAGAGTGCAAAGCAATATTTCTGGCAGGAATAAAAGAACCAACACAAGGGAATCTCCCTTTAAGAAAACCTGAGGGGCAAAGCAGTAAATTTCAGCTACTTTTACAGCGGTGTTTTCAAGATCTGAGGAAATTGAATACAGCACTGATATAGCCTGGACGCTTATTAAGCCCAGCCTTTTGTAATAAGAGAGAGGCTTGTTCTACAGCAGGTAAACCTGCCAAGAAAGGGTGATTTCACTGAAGCTGCAACGTCAGTCCGAGAAGTGGTGAGACAAGAGGATTACTCACTACCTGAAACATGATGTGGACAGGAGAAGGGCAACGGTCCAAGTCTTTCCAGCCATGCTTTTCTATTTGCCCTGGTTGTAAATGTTTATGAATCCTCTAATTTGATAATTCTTTGTGTAATTCATGGTTGATTTCCGCTCCAAGCTAACAATGACGTTATTGCTGTCACGAACTGGAAATGTTTACGTTTGAAAACATTAACTGGGACCTCTCAAGTTAATCTTCAGAACTTGCCTTGTCTTTTACAGCCGTTAAACATTTTACAGTCCAATAAAGAGTAATTGGGGTGAGGCAAAGCTGGTGTTGTTTACCTGTCAAAGTGACATGACTAATATAAAAAAACACCTCTGTGTATTTTACAGCCTGCCAAAGTAAACTGTCCCACTTATTACTGATGACTTAAATTTTGTACAGCCCTTCAAGAGATTCAGTTCTGACGCTGATGTAATACCTGGACTTTGCTAATAGTGTTGTGAAAAAACATTCAGATATATGCAAAACGGAATGTGCTTTGCATCATTATTGTATTTTACTGTACTGGATCACACCAACTATTCCTAAAATTAGAGTCCTTCCTAAGTTCTTTGTCACTACTACCTACTTTCAAACTACTTTTGGTAGCACCAGTAACACTTAGCTAGTAAAGAGTTTGCTAAAATTGGAATATGCTAAGCTAACCTATGCTTTTAGTCTGACATATGTTTTTTAATTTTAGTTAATTAGTCGTTTTAAGTCAAGTTTACATCAATTATAAGTTTACATCAGGTCAGATTCATTGATTATATTTCATAGTACCTTTTTTAATGTCAATATTAACGGGTCAGGTATTAGCAAACTAATGTTTGTTTTGTCAGTTAGTTAAATTAGCTACACAACAGGTTACTAGGTATAAATATGTGCTAACTAATCTCTACGGAAGAACTAGTTTGTTCAAACTGTTTGTTGCAGCCCTTTCAATCTATTTTATTTTGATAATGTGTAAATCTCAATTTAGTTCAGTTATAGAATGAATTTATGAACAGCTGATGTTGTGGAACTGCACCTAAGTAACTCTGTTATGCAGGTTTTAGGTTTTTAAGAAACACCAGCATGTTTTTAATGTACCCAGCCTCATTCTGACGTGGTTGGTTGTGAAGAAGGTGACGCGATGACAATGAGCTCAGGAGACTGGGTTGAGGGCGTGGAAGATTATGGTTGGCACCACTCGTCTCTGGCCTGGAGGCTTTCTGGAAGGCAGCTGGGAGCTTGACTCAGGTGGAATGAGGTCATCACAGTCATGTGAGACGGGGGTAGGTGGAGACGGAGACACAGGGCAGCTCTATAGGTTATTACCCCATGACTGCTTCTCTTTGTGGATGTGCATGTGTGTGCGCGCATGTTTGCTATAGACATTAAGATCTATATTTATCAAACTGCTAAAAGTGAAGTTTTGTACTTAAGTGAAATATTTTTTTACTTTGATTTCACTTTTACTTCTACAAACTTAAGAATAAAGGCTTTTACATTTCTTATGACTTTAAGTTGGTGAAGAATAGATCCTAGATGACTGCAGTACAGAAAAAGATGAGTACTCACCTTCTGAGACATGTTCTGGAGTGACTTTACAAAATATAATTGGTCAGAATAAACAATATGTTAGCTGAAGCTAATTTTAATGGATGTGGTGTAGCACATAGATATATTATGTCATTATGGATTATGCATGTTTAATTCGGCAGTGTCGAGCATAATAATTGTCATATTGCTAATCAATAATGTACCTTCCAGAGCTTTTATCTGTTTGAATACAAAGCTATAACCAGTGTGGAAAAAGACATGCCTTACTAAAACCCTTGATATGGTTGAAGTTTTTATTTTCTTTGGTGACAAGGCCGGATTAAATGACTTGTCAAGGTGACCAATTGTTGTAGTGTAGCTTTTCATACTACACTGAATGTGTTACTAAGCCCCTATTTTTTGTTTTATTATTAAAATATTTTATTATTATTATATTATTTTATTTTTACTATTTATCTGGTTAAAGTCTGCTTATACCGTATCCTTAGACTCGTCTTGGGAGTCTGCAGAGGGAAGTGAGCTGTGCACATCTTCCTGAAGGCTCGGTAATGCATCCTACAGGTCCAAACATAAACCATCCAGCACACTTTGCATGACCCCAAAGGAAATGTACAGCTTGAGATAAGAGTCTGAACAAACATTTCATTTTTGTCTTTGCTCATGTGTAGGTTTATTTTGAGTACATTGTATGTAGGGTCAGAGAGAGTCGCCCTGTGGCAGAGGATGTTGTGTCTCTGGCTGCTTCCCAGGCTTGTTTCTGCTTACATAAAGTGTCACAACAGGCAGGACATGATGACAAAGTGAAGGAACGTAATCCCACTTGGAATTGCAACATGCTGCCTTTACAGCAGAAGCACTTTATGTCCACTTGATTTGGTGTTTCGCTTTAGGAAAGCTCATCAGTGATGCAGAGTTTAATGCACACACCCTCAACGTTTTAAGCTGGAATCCATCTTCAAATTACTGTAAATCTGTAGTATACAACACCCAGTATTAACTGTTGTATGTTATATCAAGATAAGGACATGACAAAACGTGTTTAGAGACTTTTTCTATACACCACTCCTTTAGGCCTGAAAAAGGACCTTTATTTTGCTTTACAAAGGACTTGAAATGGTTATTTCCTCACCTGATATCTCTTTACAGGAAGAGATCAGGTATTTCCCTTCCAAAGCCCAAGGTGGAAACATAAGACAGCTTTATGCAGATCACTCTGTTCATATGTTGTTACCTACTCAACAGAAATATTCAAAATTTTAAAAAGCAAAGTGGATCTACCTAAGTGATTGACGTTTCCAGGTGATGTTCCTGTAACTTTTTCGGGCACAGTGGCCACAGATATTTCAAAAAGACAGTTCTTTAAAAGAGATGAAAAATGAAGACATTCACCTTAACTGTTGATTAGCCTTTATTTCAATCCTGATAAGGACTTGGATCAGGCAGCAGTATCGTCAGCTGGGAAGTGTACTGGAAAGAGAAATAAAAGTGTGAAACTGTATCTGAGACACACCTGCTCTTAGCAGGTCAGCTGGCCTGTGAAAATCAAGCCTCTTTTTATTTGCAGTGCTAAAGAAATCACACCGTGCCTTGTGCAAACCTCACAATAAAGGCAGCAAGAACAGAAGGCTGGATTTGCTCTTTTGACCCTGTTGTGTTTTCAGTCCTTTAAGTTTGCAACACTCCGGGCTGCATGACTGTTGTCATCAAAGGAACACTGGCCTGCTTTGGAGACTCGCCCTTCCGTGGGAAGGTTCATGGCGAGACCCAGCCGTAACATGATGACCTTCGCATCCATTGATTACATTGTCTTCACCCACCGTTTGTGCACAAGGATTATGGAGTTTCTATGTAACCTAATATGGAAAATTTGCCGAAACAATTATACTTTAGGAAGTTATTAAAATAGGTGTGCAGACTTTTTAAAATGGTATTTATCTTAATCTTTGAAAAAGATCTTGGTGGGGTATTCTTTAGTAGTCACGCTAGCAGAGTGGCTTTGTCGGTGGGTCCACTACTTCTAGTTCGGGCCGAAATATCTCAACATCTACACAATGGATTGCCATGAAGATTTGGACAACTGGTCATGGTCTCCAGAAGAGGAGACCAACATAATTTGGTGATCCTCTGTCTTTTTCTCTAGTGCCACCATGAGGTTAACATTTGCTGTTTTGTCTCAACTGTTGAATGTATTGCCATGAAATTAGGTGTAGCCCTTAATGTCACTCTCAGGAGGAATTTTGAGAATTGTATTGATTATTTGGAAAATCTTTTTATTTACCCAGTTCTTTGGTTTATAACTAAATACCCACCAGTCTCTGCAGTTCTTTGTGTTTAGCACAAATGAACAAGAGTTAGCATGCTTACATGTTAAACTAATATGGTGCACATGGTAAACATACCTGCTAAACATCAGTATGTTAGCATGTTGATGCTTTGCAAAAGACTAAAGACTGTAGACCTGTAGACTAAGTATTGTTTATGATTTCCTTGAATGAGTCAAGTACACTCATCATGATGTTATTGGTGTTAACCTAGTTCAAATGTCACTCATTGAAAGATATACTGTATTTAACAAATCAAGTATTTACTTTTTGACAGATCCACACCCTAAACAGTGCAGTTCATGACTTGTCTAGATAGACGTTTTTGTAAAAAATCTATACAAACCCTGTTTGGAAAACTGGTGTCAAGTTTTAAACAATCTTTCTCATGCGAGGAAACCACAGTACAGTAACACAATGCATCATTACACCCAGTGTAAAACCTGCAGAGGGTGATGAAGACTCTGATAAACCAATCAAGCCCAAATTGCACTGTGGCATGGGAACACACTGTCGAACAGGCCCAGACCAGTATGTCTCATCATCCAACCCAACGGCAAGCCATAATGAGTCTCTGCCAGTGGCATCCGGCAGTATTGAACCAGATCCTGTGTGTCGAGGGAACAGCCGAGGCAGAGGCACATCCCCTATACCTCTAAGCCCTGTCACCAGCTTGTATTCAGCTTTGGCTGATTAAAACTGATGGGGTGACATGATTGTGACCTGTATGGATTTCTGACGCTCCCAGCCACACTGCCCGACTACATGTGTCTTATCCCTTTGACAAACCCACCTGGGAGCCCTCCCAACCGAGCTGCAGAATGCATAATTTAAGAGGCAGCAGGCAATCAATACCAAAAACAGTAACGACATGGGAGGGAGAGAAAGAGCTGGAGAGAGGAAAAGAAGAAGAGAAAGAAGAAGGCATCTAAACTTCCCAGCTACGTCCATCAGCAGCAGTCAGAAGTATTAACTTCTAATCCTGGTGTGAATTTCCCGTCTTGACATAAAACTTCGGCAAAGCTCAATAATCCCCTTCAGGAGTTAAATCCATGCAGAGCAGCTTCGATCTTTAGAGGTTAACATGATATGATATCCTGCCACCTGATTCCTGGGCATTAATTATATGGTTGAGAATAAAATGTTTTCAACTCAACACCTTGCAAAAGTTAACACCCTTGAAGACTGTGTTGTACTTTTTTACTTCATTGAATTAAAAGAAATGTTCAATTAGAACAGAGATTATGCAGCTTAATTACCATTTTAGTGATTAAAATTATGTTTTAAACATGATGTTTTTTTCCAAACTGGCCTGCAAATAGAGCATATTACAAAATCCACTTGAAATGTATTTTTCCATGCAGCATAAGATTGTTGTGTTTAACTTTTGTGATTGACGTCTGCTCCTCCTGAACAAATTCCTTTCCATTCTGGCACTTCCTCACTGTCACTCTCACTCGAGGCTACAGAGAAAGTGTGGTTTTCTCACATATCCCCCAAAAACAAACTTAGTAATTGGGAGCCAAACCACTCAAGGACAATGGGAAGAAAGTAGACAAGTGTCTATGGTTGGCGTAATGAGACATAATCACTTGTGCTATTGCTTCTGGCAGACAGACTGCAGTCCAAACAAAGTATGAAACATTCTGCACATACTCCTTAACCCCACATGGAGCAGTCCAAGCGCCTTGAAACAATGAAGGTTTTATGAGTCAGATCTGTACTCATTATTGCTTCTGTGCAAAAGGCAAACTGTGCTGATTGTGTGATAGCTGGAACTGCTGTCTAAGGTAGATTTTAGAAATGTTGCACTTTCATTAAATATTTCCAGTCTTTAATTACGTCAAATTATTCCACTGGTGAACTGCTTTGGCTGGCCCAACACTGAAGACTTTTGTTATACTGTTGAGCTTTAGACAGCTAGAGTTTAAGAGGATTGTTGTGCTTTTCCTGTCATTAAAACGGCACTATACAAGATAACCATGTCCAAATGCAACTGTTGAACAAAAACATTTCCTGAACTTTACTGGAGTTTCTCTCTGCCAGTGTCCTGGTCAGTCTGAGATCCCCTGAAGTAGTTTACTGAACACCTCAAAGGCCACGAGTACGTCAGCATGAGATGAGCCCTGACAGCCTGCAGCAGGGCAGAGACTTGCTGCTGCCTCTTGTGTATACACTTGACTACACTAACTCACAGCACAGGACTGAGTTACAGTGCAGCATGGTTCAACAGAGAAGTGTGTCATACTACTGTATGCCTAGTCCCTTTCACAATAAATGTGAGAATAAAAGTATAGGGCAGTAAAGCATTACTTACTAAAGAAATTGTTATAGTAATATAATAACTTTTTTCAGTAGCAAATAGTGTTCGCTTGATACAGGAGCTGGTGTGTGAGGTGGCAGTTGGATTCTACAAAAGAAGAGAGAATTCTACAAATACAACTCATGCTGTGTGTTTGTAGTTGGCTTGCTAGTGTAAGCCACTAATAAGCCTACATTCAGGAATTACCTGGTTATGTTCTGAGTTGTAGGGTACCCAAATTGTCAGGATAGGACTGTGTGCTAGAGTTAGCTGTTGATGGGGAGTAAATACTTAACAATTGTCAGCTGGCTGCTTACAAACCAATATGTTTCTATTTCTGTGTGTTAAATGCAAATGCAATGTTAAATAACATTTGACATGTGGCTGTGGAGGCTTGAAAGTGGTTTAAAGCAGCAATAATCGCTATTTTTATAATAACTGTGTATCAATTGTAGTAATGAACCTACAGACAATTATCACCCGAATCTGCAGCTCCCCTCTGCTTTACAAGGTTTTACAATGAGTTTTCGCTAATTATTTATCTGTCCGTTCTGCAACTTCACTGTTTTGGTTCTCTCTCTCTGACCTCATAGTGCAGGGTTGCCAACCCTCACGCTCCTGGCGTGAGACACGAACAGGCGAGCGTACCCACGGTTAGTTACATACTGTAACCCCCATTCTATGAGTATAGGTTCTTAAATGACTGGTCCGAGACGTGCGCGGTTCTTATCGTGTGTTCATTGGAGCTGTTCTGGCAGAAAACCCTGAGCCTGATGCACATAAGGTGTTTAAGCAACCAGTGAGTGAGTGAGTGTTCATATTTGACTGAGTGACTTAAATTTTGTGTGTCTGTGTCTGGAGTAGGATAGGTTCTTGTGATCTTTTGTTTCTTTTTCTTTTTATCTGGTTCTTTCTACTTGAATAACATGAATAAAATTGTGTAAATTTAATAGTGGGAACAACAAATCTTTGACTTTCATCAGTGAATTTTTCTGTGTGACCTTTTTGTGGTTAGTGTGTTTAATATTGTGAAATTGTGAGTATTTCCCAGGGTTTTTAAATCTTACAAAATAAGGTCCCACTCTCGACACATGTGTAAGGTGCTTACTTTTTTAAACCCTGAGGGGGAATTGAGTCCATAAGTGCATGTGATAAAGTGCATGTGCACGTATGCATGATTAAGCCCTTGGGCTATGGCATCAAAATCTCACTCCAGCCAGGTACCCAAAGTTGGCAACCCTGCATAGTTTGGTTTTTTGGCAGCGGCACCAACAGCAGACAAGTTGGAAACTAGGTGGTGAACGTAGTGGAGCATTTAGCAGCTAAAGAGCCGGATATTAAAAAAAGAAAAGTATTGTTGAGAGTATGTACAGCTCTGTGTGTAGTATGACTATGCGGCAATTTTAACAGCTGCTTTCAGAGTTCAGTTTTTTAAAGCTGCTAAAAACAGTCAAACAGACTGGATAATCCATCTCTGTTAATCTTTTCTTTATTGTGGTCCAATTAATTTCCCTTTCATTTCATGACTTATTATTGTACTTTGTATTCATCAGTTTGCATCTCACCTCTAATGACCTGAGTGGGAAGGCAGAAACAGCTTCAGTGTTGCTGGACTTTGGCCAAAACAATCTACAGACCTTCATTAAGGAGCGTAACAGCGCAACCACTGCTAGATTTTTGAAGCTTTTTGCAGTATCACTTTTAAAGGTAAATAGTGTATACATGTCTATGAATATGTATGTAAACCATCATTCATGTCTTGCAACTATGTACAACACATGGGTAGAGCCCAATGTTGGGAAGACTGGCCTCTTTTTCTGTTGGAGCAAATGCATGGCACTTTGGGATAATTGGAACTACACAGAGACAGTCTAGATAAAGGGCTTATAGGAGTGAATAGGTTGAATCAAAAAGGCTGCCTGAATGACTTGCCTCTGACTCTCCCTTGACTGACACTCTAAATACAGTCATGGCGGGGGAGCTGGAGCTCCAGCTTAGGGAAAGCTTCTGCCTGGGGTTTTCCTGCTCCCTTGTTTTAAATTAGTCACGCTGAAAACTGTAACTGGAGCTGGGGCTTAAACAAATTTAATTGCTACATAATAGCTAGTTTAATACAATTGTGGAGCAATTAGGATGGATATTTGTTGCCGGCTGGCATAATAATGCTTGCGGTGACTTACTTTCTCTTCCTCCCCTCCTTGCAGTACCTATTGAAGTTTTTTCTGCCAGGGGATTTCTCCATGGGCACTGGGCACAGATGTGCTCCTGAGTACAGCATATGGGGCCCCAGCTCCATCAAAAACATTGCTCCAGAGCAGCATTTACTAAGTCATTCCCCAGTCCTGCAGAAATATCCCAATTAGAATTAATTTCTCTCTCTCTCTCTCTCTCTCTCTCTCTCTAGGCTATGGTTTGATTTCCATGTGTGTCCAAGATAAGCTAAGTGCGCCATATGCAATTTGTTATGGACAGTTGCGCTGATTTGAGGAATTCACTCTCCTGGCATGTCTATTCAAGATTTTGATTGCATAGCATACTGAACCAAACTATAGGCACACTGCAGCACCATCAGCTATATGACTGTCACAGCTGTCAAATATCTCATTACTCCATGTCAAGTCAAAGGTGTATTCATATTAATGTCATGAGGCTGCACAGTATGGCAAATGGTGGTACAACCCATTATTTATTGAAGGGACAGTGACAGACAATGTACCTGAGGAAGTCTAAAAAGTGAAAAATAACATTCCTCTCCCTTAATAAGGCTGTCTTGTCAAACATTTATGGGACAGAAAGAAAACAAGGGCAGAGGCATACGTTTACTGACATCATGATGGGGACGGATGTCACAAGATACAGGTTAGGGAGAGTACCAAAGGAAAATGGAGGAAGTGCTTATCACTGACAAATGGAAGGTCTTGGTCAAGTGCATTAAAGCAACTCAGTCGTCTATAATTTTGTGATCAGGATATTATTATGCCTTATTTTTAATTGTTGACATCACCAAAATGCTATTACCATACATGTAGACCTAAAGACATTTAATCTACAACACACTATACTAAAATACAAGTTTAAAGAAGTTGTACTTTACTTGAGTATTTCCATTTGATGCTTCTTTATACTTCTATTACATTTCATATTTCAGAGGCAAATATTGTACTTTTTACTCCACTACATTTACCTACTACAGCTACAGTTACTAGTTACCTTTCATATTAGGATTGTACATGTAAAACATATGATCAAATTGTAAAACAATATGATCTGTTTTAAATTAAAGATCAAGAGATTAAGATGAGGTATTAAATTATAAAATAGTATATTTCCAACAGGCAGTAAGAGGCTAATAAATAATGCAGATAAGTGCACGCCTCAGTCCATCATTAGCAAAAATGTTGCTGCAATTTAGCAAATGAGGAAACAGGAGAATAATACATGTCCCTGTTGGTGCTTCAATTACAATACAAACTCTAATTACACAATTATCAGGCAAATGGAGCTGGGTATTTGAGGGGTGCACTGAAAGCCATAATTGGGATCTGATGGTCAGGGGCCGCTCATTAATTGACCCCTGCTGATCTGCACTGAACAGAACCGTCAATAGAGGGCTGTTAACATTCACATGCGCAAACTGTAAATGAAGATGGCAGCAGCCACTCTGCTGGAGCTGTTGTCAACTGTAGCTGTGGAGGGATGATGGGGATAGGCTGGTAACACACTTTTGCAAATCCCCTACCCGTCTGCAACATCACCGAACAATGAGAGGAGACGGCTTACACCCAGCAAGGCTCTTTGAAACAAAAGAATCAAACAGAGAATGGCGTGTCTGAGCCAGCAGTGAGACGCAGTACCCACTGAGCCCTGAGGGCTTTGGCCAGACAAATGCAGTGCCCAGAGGTGGCGTCCATTTACTGGTTATCAGATATTCGGGATGCACAGCGGAGGCAAGTGTTCCTCTTTTTACCAAAGCAAAGAAGTCACCTACTGGGGCAAAGACAAAAACCCTCAACTTACTGGACACTTAAAGTATTATTTTCATCTTATTTTTCATTTTATTCAACATCTAAATCTCAGTCTGATTTGTCACACTACATGTGGGCATAAAGGGTTAGAGAAAAGGGACGGGGTGCAGTTCATGGTAGTTTGATGTTCCACTCAGGAACTGGCCCAGTGACCAGGCAGCCGTCCAGTAAGCTGTCCAGCCACCCCATCAACCAGAAAAATGAACAAAGTGTTTGTGAAAAGACATCAGCAGGGGACACCATGCACCTGGGGCTGAGTAAACTTTTTTTCATGCTTTTTAACAACTCGCCCTCTTTCTTTCTGGTCCCTTTTTTTTAATCACCGGGGGGTATAACACACTTTGAAAAAGAAAACATTTCCTACCAGCTCGCCTTAAGACAGGCCTTTGTTTTTTTCTCAACACTTCCTGTTGGCAGAACACTGTTTAATAGTCCACTGATAATGTCCCTTTTCACTTGCTAAGTCCACAACAATTCCTGCATGAGGCTTAAAGCTGATGAAAAGAGGAGTTTGTTGATAGGAAACATAAATCACATGTATTGCTACTTGATTTTCCAGACGGTAGACATAATGGATATAGTCTGCAACATATATTTATACATACTGTGATTGACCAGCAGACATGAAAGAGCAGAGGTCAGAATGTTTATGTCCTTCATGATTATAAGTTATTGTAGTTCATGACAATGGGGAACATTTAAACGATGCAGAGGAGTACAGCTCCATCATGTAATAACACCCAAAGCCCACAGGAATATATGGATTAACTGTTTGACCCCTCAACCTCAGAGACTGAACATACCAGAAACTTTCATTATGTGTGAGCCTGCACTATTTTCTCTGTTGCATCACGCTTGCATCATTACTTAGCCAGCAACTGCACATCCCTACTCACCTTGAAGTGCCTCAAAACTTACTTTAAATTGGAAGATATATTTACATTTTCAGAAAATAACATATTTCCCCCCCCTGAACATTCCTGCTCAAGGATGTCCTAGGAGTCATCATGCAAGCCCAGGGCTATGTGCTCTACATTTCTATTGTAAGCAAACTCCAGAATGTACCCGTGTGAAACTTTCGGTTATCCCAGATCCTATTCAACCTCAGGATAAAGCGTCTAAAAGGCAGTCAGTTTTATGGTAAGCATTTAACAAACAATAGAAGCAATTATATAAAGCAATAGTCTGACATTTTGGGAAATACGCTTATTAGCTGAGAAATAGATACGATTTATAGCCCTCCCATATTTGTATGCCAAATATAGGACTACAGCCAGCAGCTGTTTAGCTTAGCTTAGCATAAAGACTGGAAATAGGAAGAAATAGCTAGTCTGGCTTTGTCCGAAGGTAAAAAGCACGCTGCGCCTAATAAAGCTCACAAATTAACACCTTCCATCTTGTTCCTTGTCTTGTTATTCCTATAAAAATCAATAATGGTTTAACAGTGTTAAGTAAATTTGTGAGTTGTAGTGGGATGTTTTGTAGTTTTTTTACTTTGAGACAGAGCCTGGCTAGCTGTTTTGTTTCCAGTCTTTATGCTAAGTTAACTAGCTGCTGGCTGTAGCGTTAAGTGGCAGTCACACCAGAAAGTGACATTCGCTCTTCCATTCGAAATAGGTATGTACGGAATCTTGGTGAACTTCAGTCAAGGTAACCGGCAAATCGCTAGCAGGCCAGACTTGCAGAGTGCTAGTTGCGGTTGCTAACAGAACAGTAAGCTTACAAATTTTATTCAAGACGTATTTGTACCATCGACTCCTGTCCCATAACTGTCTGCAAACAATCTCTTTTAAAAACGTGAACAGTGCAACACAACTAATACGATAGCTTCCTCTATTTAAAACTTGTCAGAATGTCAGCACTGTCAAGACGGCTTGCTATTGCTCAACAGCGCAAATTTGCATGTCAAAGTTTACCAAAGTTGAAATCAACACGAAACATTGGTGTGATTAATATTGCCTTTCTGGTTCAAAAATTCTCCTCGTGTTTCATACAGTTATATTTACCAGAGTGGTGTTAATATTTTAATTTAACTCCCAGCAAGAAAGCAAATAAGCATATTTACCAAAATATCAAACTATTAAATATATATTAATACATTTCCTTTAATAATTTTCAATGGACATTGACAGTAAGTATCTTGCTTCTTGTTTCAGTCTGAATCTGACGAGTGAACATGCAGCGAGAGCTTGGGTGTGAATCTTGTGAAACACCTTCCTGCAACCAAAGACCAGGCTCTTTAAATATGTATGCTAATTCGGGGCTCTTTTCTGGGGTCAGCGTGTGGATCCTTTTCACGGTCGTTAATGGAGGTGTAACTGGACTCAAGTGTGTAACGATCTGGTTACCCTGACATTTCTAGAGAGTCCGGTGCAGCAGCCACGTGGAGAGTGGACACTGGAATGCTAGCCTAGAATTCAAATATAGATCTCAAGCAAGTCAACTCACTGTAGCAGCCAAGAAAAAGCCTTAGCTTGTCTTTCCTCTTAGAAAAAAACAGCAGTGAGCCACAGTAGAGCACACCGGAATGAATGACTGCATTTTGAAATTATTCCCTAAAGAAATTTATGTTTTTTATGTTTTTATTTTTTTTTTCTCTCCTCACGTTATCTCTCACCTCATTGCTGTGTTTCCATGAATGAGTTAAGAAAGCTATGTAACCCTTCCTAGTCGGTATTCAGCCACTATCATCACAGTAGGAAGTGTGAATAAGAGACTCATTCTTCATTGTCCCAGACTAGTTTTAGTGGGAGTTTACACACTGTGTCTGGAGTCTGGAAAATTGCGCTGCGATTCAGCTCTCCAGACAAGGGAATAGCTGTCAACTCCTGGAATGTTCCTGTGAAAATAAACAATGCTTGGGTTGCTCTCTGTGTCTCCCTGTGTTTCCCCTCTTAACTCTCAGTTTTAACCCTCTCCGCTGGAGCCTTTAGGCACATAACAGTTGCAGCAGAATTGAGAGGGGAAGTAAATCAGAGTAATGTCTTCTCAAGGTTGGAGGCAGTCAATTCTGGCCCCGAGAGTGCCATCTTTCAACTCCTCAGCAAAAACATGTGTTCAAGGTACAGTTACAGGAGCCCGTCCAGGTCAGCCACAGATCGTATTAATCACATGTCTTTCATCATGGCACAAAAAAAAAAGTCTGTGTTCAGCGCTTTGTGGTTTTAGCAGTGTGCACAGCTTTGCAGCCTACAGTTTGTTTGTCACCTCAATTTCGGTGTGCATATTTAGAGCCTTGTTGCAAAAGCCACAAACAGCATTTTATGTTGTTTACAGTAACTAGGTAGCAGATAATCGTGTGTTCCTTGAGTGAAAGTGGTTGGTTGGCCTGGTTTGTATGGTCAACTTAATCAGAATGCGAACACGCTATTGTTGTT
>JAVQJD010044655.1:0-17135 GCA_036023655.1 Nannoperca australis
ACACACACACACACACACACACACACACACACACACACACACGCACACACACACACACACACACAGACAGCCATTTGGTGCTGATATTTACATATAAACGACTGTAGCACTGTAACAACTGAGCATCACCTTCAGACATGATTCAAGGTTAGTGCAAAAATCTTGAAAACCCATGTGAATTAGTTTTTCTTTATGTACTGCAGAGGAGATTAAGCATATTATTTAAAGATTTAAAGAAGAAAAACGCCATCATGACCATTCACCACATTCTTGTAAATAAAATCAGATATACTTGTCTTGGCTTATATTCAAATTGTTAGCAAGGCTTTCACATGTTTGGTTCTTTTGTAAGAGAGGCTCCACACAATAACATGAGCTGCTGACATCAGCAGCTGATGCCTCTGACAGACACATCATTGCCAGGTCTTGCATCATCAGGTTTTGAGACAATCATGAATTTTACAGAACCTCACAGCTCATTATCACTATAACCCAGGGATGAACTGTATCCTGCTGGATTGTGTTGTCAGCAATGACGCACTAATACATCTCACCAAATAGCACAGTACATAGATGGGAACCATCTTATTTAGGGCAACTTTCTTTACTTGGGCAGTATTTGATTTGCTTCAAAAACTGTCTTTGTGTTCATTTATCCATCTGTATCCATCTACACCCCCCCATTCCCTCCCAGTCTCCATCTAGACAAAGAGAAAATTGTCTAACTAGCTCCCTTGTTACCTCGACAATTGGTATCTCAACCAATAAACCATGTCTAATTGCATTGGCGGGAAACATCTTTCAATAATTATACTGCTTGGCTAAAATAGCTCATTACATAGAAACCAACAAGGGACATAAAAACAGACAAAAACAGATCACAAATCCTGATAACATACATTACAATAAAGTTTACAGCTTGTAGTTCAGTCTATTAACAAGTAAAAATGAACAGCAACAACAGTAAGATTCAAGATTGAAGATTCTTCAATAAAAAGCTACAATGCACACAGCTGCATCTATAACATTTACTCATTAAAATATGTTATTTTCATCATGAATAAAATTAACAAAAGTATTAGACATATTAACATTGTGACCTGATGGCGGCACTAGATGGTGCCAGCCCTTATTGGTGGGGGCGCTGTGCAAGGTAAAAAGGTTAACGAAAAAAAAAGAGTAGCATTTTAACGTAGGCAGTCTATTAAATGTTGTTCAGTAATTGGTTGAAATCCACCCCGATATTTCATTTCATTTCCAAACATTCAATGTATTTTCTGTATATCTGACGTACAGACTCAGAACACGTAGTTTGCTGCAAAGGATCATGGATATTAGTGACAAGTAATGGTGCTTTAGGTATCATTACTGTGCGTCACCATGTCTCTCCGTTATTTCTTGTTTCTGTCACAACCTGGTAGTGTGACATGCTTCGAATGAGAGCAAGAGGATGTCTCTATAGTGTGAAGTTTTGGAGTACAGTCTTGAAATAATTCTGTTATTATTGTGCACGTGCGTGTGTGTTAAAGAAAGAGATAGCGAGAGGTTTTAGTGTTACTAGTTAATGTTTTCAGTTGCTGTGTGTGCGGGCGAGTAGGTGAGTATTATGCAGTTTAGGTGCCTTGTTCTATTGATACCTGTGTGGAGTGGCTGTAGGTCAGTCAATAATAAATTGTCTTCTGGTTAGGAATGAACCTGCAATCCATGTGTGAACTGTCTATAGCTGAATATGATATGCTGCTTGGACACACAGTATGTAAAATGTTGTTAAGATGGTGTAAAATGCTGTTGCCAGTTAAATTAATACAAAAACCGTGAATGTTGTGTAGCATTTAATAAGACGTTGTGATATAGACTCCCAGCACCCCCAACTCTGAATGACTTCCAGTGTCCCTGATAGATGTAGAGATATTTCAGTCTTGACCAAAGTGGTGGACGGGCCAACGACAGAACTAGATAGTTATCCCTAGAGCCATGCTGTTTAGCCATTTAGCATTTCTAAAAATGACTTAACATGTAGTGGATCCTTTTGTTCAACAGGTATTAGTAGAACATGTGGGCACAGATTTGTACTTTTAGTTCATCCTAAGCCCCATTAGCGTTGTTAATGAACACTTAATGAAACCCCTACCTGGATGTGTTGTATCATGCAGTGGCCCTGGCTGTAAGGCTATCAGACAATGAAAGCTACATCAAGAGTTGTTTTTTTTTAAAGTTTTATTGCAAAAATATAGAATTTGATAACACACTACAAAAACATCAACACAAACATAATACATGACAGTCTCAAAGACAAACCAATAGCACATCAATAGCTAGTATTTTTACTGTGCTTTCAAAGAATCACAAAACAGCTCAGTTGTTTAAAACCATATGTGTGAGTTACTGATAACATGATCATTGTCTTTGACCTGGGGAAAACCTAATAACCGCATACCTGCTTTTGAATATTGACACTTTGAGTGAAAGCTGCTCATTTATCCCTAAGACCATATGTGTCATGACCCATGACATTTTCCACTTCCTGAGAAGTTAACTTTACAGTTGTGAAGTGGGCGGGGCAATTGGTAATGGAAGTATTTTTCTAACTGTGAATTTGCATTTGAAAGCTTGCTTTTAGCACAAATCTCTGTTTTACTCAACACACAAATACAGTTGTTGATACCATCATACCAGATGTAAATGTTTCAACTCCAAGGTTGTTGGTCAGTGGCACAACATACTTCCCAAATGCCTCATTGGCTTTTGGCTTGAGAAAGAAGTCACAGAGAGATGTGAATCAGTTCAAGCTTATTCCAAACATCCTTGCAACCAGGAACAATACGTTTAATGTACACAGTCTTGTGCCTTTGAATTTTTATCTGCACAGTTGCTCATTGCCTGGTGCTGATGATTTAACTAAAATAAATGTCATACTGTCTAAGTATTGGAAAAACAGCATGTCAAAAATAGTTTAGGAAAATTGTTACTACCAGAACCTTGGCCCAGATACAACCTCACCCACTTCTCTGCTTTGTTTCTGAGGTTTTTAAAGACACAATATGTTTCGAGTGTCTTAAAACAATTCAGATGTCAGTGCAGCCTTTTATGGTTGTTATATCGCCATGCATTTGTGTATGCAAATGTGATTTTTTTGCTATTAATAATCAGGTATTGCTTTTGTACATTTGCTAGAATATAGTCAAACCGCCTAACGGTTTATGTAGTGCTTTTATTACAGTGCCAAATCCAACAAACTCCAATGTGTATGAATGCAAGAACGTATGGAAATTGTTGTGTATATTGATGTGGAAAAATTAGATTATCTTCTTCTGAAAGTCAATTTCAGACAACACAGTTGTTGATTCTGATATTACATCAAACGTGTTATGTAATTTAATTTGACACAAAAATTTGCTCCTGCATAAACACTTCACAGCATGGTTGATGGAGTCCCAGCTGACAATCATTGTGGAGTAATAACACATCAATAAATGTTCATAACTCTCTGCTAGTTTGCTGTGCTTTGTTTCTTCTTGCTAAATGAGAATAGATTAATAAGAGACGGCCAGAATAAAATCATGCCTTTGCAAAAGTGCTGAGAATAAATAGTTTGAATTAATGGAGATATTTCGCGCAGCATCATCTCTCAAACAAATTGTATATTTAATGTTGTTTGCAATGACAACAAATCAATACCTATTTTCACCTTTTTTTTTGTACTTAGTAGTGGTAATGCTAAAATGCCACAAACATTCAGACAAAACGTCTGTCTTAACGTTTGTTGAAATCCAGGGCTAGTGCCATTGACCTTTGTACAAAATCATATAATCCGCTCACTGTCCTAAAAGATTAAAGTAACCCTGTGCTTACGTTCTGAAGGTATATCATTGTGCCGTACACAAGAAAATGGTGCCCTACATCAGTGATGCTTTAGTTATCCATATATATATATAGCTTTGATTTGTTTTGAAAAAATATTACCAATGCCTTGTGCTTAACTGTCAAATTTTAGACCATGGGAAGCATTGAAAATATGAAGTGATGTAATCAGCATAAAGGAACACAGTAAATATATAGTAAATAATTAACAAAGACTGACACTAAAAAGTCAGTCACCTATACATTTTAGTAAAACAAAAAGGGCAACAGATTTCTCATAAAGTGCAAATTAAATTAGTTCCAACATACACATTGTCTGACATTCTTCTTATTGCCTGTAGATATTGTTGGCAAAAAGTAAAAATAAAGTTGGGGCACAATTAGATTTTTTGGCGGGGGAGGAAATAATAGTGCTTGAAAGTTGAGAGGCACTTATAAGGGTGTACTATTCACCAATTGTCCATGCCCCAGGCATAGGTTTTAAGTTGAAAATCAAGTTCAAAAGGGTGGTCGTAAAAAGCCAATATCATGAAATTTAGGTAGGATCAAAACACTGTGAAACTTCTATTATATTTATATGACTGAGGAAACTTACATTGAAAACATGCTGGGTGGGAAATTAAAAGCACCCAGCATAATTACTTTCCCTGTACATGCCTTATATTGTCTAATATAAAAGGTGCACCATATTATTGATGCATCCCCCTGCTAAATTAAAGATCTGCATAGCCACAATAGTCTACATACAAGTATGTTTTACTGCTAAATAGAATATAGAAACAAGAATAAGACCTGTACAGTGTGGCTTAAAAGAGGTACAAATCCACAAATCTAATGTTGCTAAATGGCTACTGTTTCCCACCATTAAAACTACAATATAGTATATGAACGTACAAGCTAGAGCCAAACCTCCAAAGTGATGAATGTAGACTAAAGAGACTATGCAGATGTTTATCTTTCAAGCAAACTTTCACTCTGGTAGAACACTTTGACTTTTAAAAACACATACCTATATAGAATAACATTTCTGACTATCCCCCACTCACATTCTTTTATGAAACCAGTCAAGTATGATCTTGACAGCAGGTGGAAAGGGTTAAATGCCCCATGTGAGGAGGATTTCTACTACCAATGAGGCCTTTCACTTATATTCCTCTTGAACTCAGAGGGAGGCTGGAGTGTTTAAAAGTGAAACATGTTCTCCAGACAAGTGAAATACCCCTGTAAAACTTTACATTCTTCTTGTGTGCTTTTCTATGCTTTTCATACAGTCAGGTAATACCACCTCTTATAAAACTAGCTTTACAATCTCATTTTGTTTCCACTCTTATGCCACAGCACTAGCAGTACACTGTATATAACGAAAAGTAAAATATTAGCATGTCATCTGCAAAGAGGATGTATTCTATAAAACTTCGTTCCGGCTTAGGTGAACACAACAAAGGGTCAAGTTTTAGCGATAAAGCACTGAGTATAACATACCATACCAAAGAGAAGTAAAGCAAGGGCTTGGTCATTGACATCATTGTATACCTTGCAACTATACCAAAGTTCATATTTGAATCCCTTTGCACACTTCTCTGGCTAGAGACAAAAGAATATTCATTGTTGTCTCATTTAGGGCCGCTGAAAATATTTCTAGGTCTTACATCAAAACTTGAAATGAAACACAATCACCAACAACATGACATGGATTTTTGATCATTCTCCATACCCTTTAGGGCACCCTTATATGGGGACAGATGTGCTGGTTGTCCCCACCTGACAGTGTCCCAGGTCTAAGTAGTAGGAATGCTGATTTAAAATATTTGCCACTATTTACTAATGTGTACTACTCTGAGATGCTTAATCAATACCAACTTGTCCACATGATGGTAGACAGAAGAACAATGCTCCCTGCTTTAAATATATAATACATTATATACATGAAAGACATGTAGGTAGAGCTGCTAAGTAGTCCAAGAGAGAGTATTATGATCAAACACAAATTGTCCACAACATTTTTGCTCATTTTTTAAACAAGTATAAATAAATAAATGATTATCAGGTTGATCAGTATTGCCTCCTTATTTTCAGCAGTCCTGTAAGAGTGAGGTTTATTGTGGTGTGGCAGACGTGGTGGAGGGAGACTCTGGTGAACTGAACAGATTTGCTGAGGGTTTTCTGTGGTACCTGAAAGTTGTTGGTTCTAAGTGAAGGCTCCATGAAAATCTGAGTGCACTCTTGAGTGAAGGCTGCATTGTGATCCTAGTAGAGATACCATTCGAATCTGTGTGGTCCTTTCCTTGAGAATCCATGTGGCAGTTCCATTATTACATGAACAAATGTTCCATCAGGATTGACTGATCCTTTCCATGAATTTGCATGAATGATATTTCCATTGGATTGAATGTTCCTGCTGAATCTTACTGGAAGTGCCTTGAACATGATGCGACATTTCCAGTGATTGTTCCACTCTGAATGTCCGATATAGAGCCTGCATGAGGGTTAATCAGAATCTAGATGGAGGATCCATTAGTGTCTGAGAAAAGGCTCCAGTAGAATCTCAGTAAATTGTTCTGCTAGACGGAGTGAAACTGTCACTGATTTGAATGTCTAATGTTGCTAGAACCTGAATCTGAATGAATTCTGAATGAATGTTCCACTAAAACATGTGTGAAGTATCCAGCGTATGACGCCATTTTCAGCTAGAATTTGCATGGTTTAGGAGTTGAAAGCTGAGTGAGTTCTGTAGGAACTCATCAAGATCTCAAGAGATTCTTACATATTTTCCGAGCAAAGATGACGGAAAGGCAGCTGAATCTCTTACACAATCTGCAGCTCAATTTACATATCGAACATAACTGAGTGTTGTGTTCTGTGTAGTGCTATACATTCAGCCAGATGTATATAGAGAGAGTATCCTAGTGCTTAAAGCCTTGTATGTTTTCACACTTTTCTTTTATTGGTTAAAAAATACCCAAATTCTTCTGGACAAAGCCAGACCCAGAAGCTTTCCTTCTCGTGGACTTTGTTGCATTTTCAATTTAAACCTCTTTAAACAATAAAAGGCATTTAGCACTCATATTGCATTGCTGTGGAAGATAATAAAGTATATGATGCTGAATACGGGTCTAAACCTCCTGTGAGTTGTACAGCTGGATTACAACTGCAGTCTTGTCTTGTTGAAGACCTGCCAAAAGGTCAACAACAAAATCCAGCATTAAAGTCCAAAGCACATTAGCAGACTTAAACTAAAACTTTAACTTTTGCTCTTGGTCCATTATTACATGTTTACCCTGCCTGAGAATGGTGTTCAATTCAATGACTCATGATGAAACTGTCCTCCCAGAGAAAATAGACAGAAAAGGTCAGCACTGTTCAAATCTACTGGGTTCAGAACACCTGAGGCAGGCTGAAAAAGTTCAGTTTGAGCCTGCTGCATGAAACTTCAATATTTGTGATACAGCCAAAAAGTGCTGATTGCTCTCAGAGCCAGATCTGCAGTCTATGTTTCATGTTTGATCTGAGAGAATCCAAACAGTGGACAGAGATATCAGAATCCCCAAGATTCAAACGAATGGAATATTTAGAATGAAAAGTCTTTGCTTGGTTTCAGTTCAGTTTAGCTCACCATCATCTTCCCTTCATGTAGCACCACTCAGTTCAGTTCAGTTTGGTTTTAGTGCTGCAATGTCAAATATCCCCAATGACACCACGAGCAAACTCCACACACAAGAACCACAAAAATGTGGATCCTCCAGTTTAGAGCCATAAACATTGGGTTTCCTTGTTCGTAGAAAGTGCTAAGCCGCTCTAGGTCCAACAGCAAATCTTAGTCTCTTCGTCACATACTAGGTCCATATACTGTATTGTGTGTATGTATATATGTGTGTATGTGCATGTGTGTGCGCCTGTACATATGCATCAGATGTTTACAGTGGAGTTGGTGTTGTTCATATGGACTCTCATCTCCTGAATGGTAGTGATGATTTTTTTCTGATGTCCAGCCAGGTTCACTCCTACTCTTCGCAAATCCCTGGAAAGCAGCACACAAACATCAGGCATCTATTTCTGTCTGCTAACAAAGATATATATGATGCAAGTGTACTGTACTTAAAGATTTTAAAAAACATTTCAGATAAAAGGTTTATTTGTAATGTTTTAAAAAGCTAGCATTTTGATGTAATTTGAATTGCTGTTGTAGCACAGTGTTGTTGCAAGTAAGATACTCCATATATAATATCCTCACAAAGCTCAGCTCTTATACTGCAAATACCCTGAGTAAAGCAATTTAAAAAATTTTAAGAAAATAGGGATATTGTAGTTTTTAGATGGTCCCTGAGTTATTCATTTATAAGTTATACTGGTTTTCTGTAGCCATCTCTATAGAGGCTCTCAGTTCTATAAAGGGTACTGGCTTTTTATAACTTTTTCACAGGCTTGTAACCTAATGGATCCTGTATTCTCATTTTGCTTTGACCTTCACAACATTTTGTTACAATGTTCAGTGCTTCTCTAACTAATAAAAACTGTAATAATGAAAAATCGGTTCCATTTAGTACATACTGCAGGGAGTGTCATTAAAACTGCAGTGCACATTTGACTGTTGTTATTTCAGTCTGGATTATCTAAATGGCTAGATGTAGTACTTGTTTACATTTGAATGTGGTTAAATTGCCTTACTCTGATGTCATCTGAGCCACTGTCTCCAGTGAAGAATAACCTCCTTCCATGAAGAGCTCAGTGTAACGGCCCATCTTGATGGAGTCGAGCCACTCTCCTACGGTCTGGCTTCGAGTGCTGCAGTCCCCTTCTACGCTGGCATGCTCCACTAACAGGTTGGAAACCCTGGTGCATGGACAGAGATACAGGACAAGAAAATGTATGACAGTAATCAAATTAAAGCACAAGATTATGTGTGTATTATTCCAGACAGTGTGTATTAAAGAGTGAGATTCACTGTGCACTACATTTTGTGGTGGAAACCCAGGACTCAAGCTCAAAAGTCCTGACAGTTACCAGAGAGGCTTTATGTTGCTACTTATGCACCATCAAGCAAAGCTGAAAACGCTGTCCACTCAAAAATCTTTGTCATTCAGCTCACTCGTCAGGCCAACAAATACAGCTCCCCATGCTATCAAACAGAAATGTTCATGCTAGCTAACAATGTTCTCCACGGTGTAGCTGACAGGCGTAATGTGGAACAAGGCTGGCCCTGTTGTCCTTTTAATCTGGCTAACTGTCATATGTTACTGCACGGGCTGTTAGATATGGCATTGATTTATTAAGTGTGTTCCTGTTTCTGTTTCTGAGTGTGGAAAAGAGGAAGTGGAACAAAAAGGACTATTTCATTATCTCTGCAAAGGTAAAATAAGGTAATGAAAATGTCTGACTAAATGTCTGCTTCAGAACACTTACGCCGTTTCATGCCATTATACACTAATGCAATGCACATACATAGTGGGGAAATACTAATTGAGTGTTCAAATGTTACGATAATCAAAAGATACCCCACTGAACACAATTCACACTAATGTGCAGTTTTAAGAAAACCATGCTACTTTCATTTATTTCTCTCTTCTACTTTGCTGGCATGCAGCAGTTAGTGACTCTGCCCATCTTGATTTAATTATGCAGCTACACAAGACTTCAACAATGACCATTTAAATTTCATCTGAATGATGATGAGTCTATTAGCTTGCAGCGCTGGGATTAATTAACTTAAGAATCAATAGGTCATTATAAACATTTCCAGATTTAAAAAATGTTTGCGTATATTTGTAAAATTAAAAATAAAAAAAATAAAATAATTTTACAAAAACGCTCAAATTAAATATAGCATAGCATGTTAAGATAGCCATCAGTATCTAAACAATTATAAATAAATGCGTCGAATTCCAAATAGATATGTTGTTGTTTTTCGGTGTGACTTCATACCTGTGTGAGGAGTTGACCAGTTTTTTTAACGAGCTGGGGTTACGAATGAGTTTGTCTAGTAGACAAACAATCTCATCAAACTTGGGGCGGTTGCTGCGTTCTCGCTGCCAACAGTCCATCATTAGGTGATACAGAGCCTCAGGGCAGTCCATAGGACCCGGCAACCTATAGCTCTCTTCCACTGCCTTTATTACCTGCAGACAGACAGAGGCATGGAGAAAAGCAGATGGAGGTTAGCTTTTTAAAAAGCCATGAATTGGTCAAATACCTTGGGACAGTCAAAAGGATCTGCTAAAGATTTACTTTCCCTCATTGAGAACTGGAGAAAAGGAGTGGGATGGAGGGAAGGAGTGAGAAAAGGTTTAGGGTTAGAAAAGTGGAAACCTGCCAGAACAGTGAAACCCCCATGAAAGTTTATATCCTCCCCTCCAAAAGATGACTAGGAGCTTGTTCCAACTTCAAGTTTAACTTTCAACTCTAAATTGTCTTGCAGTCTGGTAAAACAAAGAGTTGAACATATTGAAATACATAAAACCTAATACAAATACATGTTTAACATATGCTAAAGCCCCCTACATAAACTCACAAAAAAGAATGCACATCAGCGATGGCAAATCACTAAACTCCAGCATCATCATCCCATCCCAGTTGTCATCATCATCACCCAGCAGTATTATATGGAAGACTGATCATCAGCTGACTCATCTGGAGCATCTAACAGTTTGATGGATTGGGGCGAAATAATTGTATCACCCTGTTGGACCTGGCCTTAGGTAATCTGAATCTAAACCATGCAGTTACTGTATTTTGATTAATGTTTAGAATACAAGGATCAGTTTCGTTCAAAAGATTCTGGGCGTTAGAGAAGAGGTGACACAATTTAGTCTGCACAGCAAACAACATTGATCTATGTGCTGAGTGTGTATTTTAAGTGGGAGCAATGTGGCCATATGACAATGCTACATACACCTTGTGAATCTGATCTATTACCTTATTAACCTCTAAACAGATACAGACGATTTACAGAAGTGAAAGGTCAGACAAATAGAGAGGCAGCAAATATGAGCATGGACACAGTCTGAAGAAGAATCATTGCCAGGGTATGGAGAGTACACAACTTGTTTGACACCTGAACATGTTATATCTTTTTCACAGCAGGACCACAACAAGCTTCAGCAAGAGTGATGTTACTTTCAATTTGAGTTCTCCAGAGCAAGATCCTGAATCCTGATATTAGCTTCAGGGAAGCTCCTGCTCTCCATCTGACCTTACTGCTAAGCCTCCATGAAGTTAGCAAGCACACATGAACCGCCGGCGAGGGGGTTAACATCATAAAAACATTATCTGTTTACTTGATACGCTGCAATCATTCCCATCTTGGGGGGGGGGGGGGAGGAGAGTTGGCGGGTGAGGGGGTGAGTTTGATGAATAATAAATAAACCTTGCTCTCTCTGTTAGACCCTGCAGTGGAAAGCAGGCAGGAGTTCTCGGTCTAGTTCTGCCAGTGCAAGACACTGCAGGGAATTGATTTGTTGAGTTCATGACAGCCTTTACTTGTGTCAAATTCACACAAAAGACAGACGTGATGGCACTCCAATACACACGCATGCATGAAAGCGCATGCACTCCCGCGCCAAAGCGTAAGAGAGATGTGCAGCATCAAATCGTTGCTGCGTGCTGAGACGGAGAAGAACTACACATAGATGACTGGCAGGGAGGAAGGATCAGAAGAAGAAAATGAGAGGCTGAGGTGGGAGAAAGAAAGAGA
This sequence comes from Nannoperca australis, assembly GCA_036023655.1. Taxonomy (NCBI): domain Eukaryota; kingdom Metazoa; phylum Chordata; class Actinopteri; order Centrarchiformes; family Percichthyidae; genus Nannoperca; species Nannoperca australis. The sequence goes on from JAVQJD010044655.1 coordinate 11,549, forward strand.
GAGCGGACGAGAGGCAAGAAAGAATGCACACAGAGATTGTATTTTCCAGAGACAAAAGAGATAGATGGGCGAGAGGAAGACATGAGGAGGAAAGGGGTAGCAATGGGAAACAGAAGGAGGGAGCTTAAAGAAAGAGAGTGTGAGAGCCTGCACTTCCTTGCGCAGATCAGAGAAAATCCAGCATAACGCTTTCAATTAAACATCAAACGTCTTCTCTCCTCTCATCCTCCTCTCCTCTCTTCACCAGCTCTAGACTTCTCTGAGACAGGCAGCCTAATAACCAAAAGGAGGAGGGAGGGGTCTAAAGCAGGGGATGAAGAGGTCACTGGAGGGCTGTGCGTGCATATGTTGCCTGTGTGTGTGTGTGTGTGTGTCTGTGGGTGGGAAACGAGCACATGTGTGTGGTGTCTGAATCAAATGCTCACTGTCACTCATTGCCATGTGATAAGATTGCAGATCTCCTCATTAAAATGACCTCTGGGCCGCACTGTAATGTAGGTGCTACCCTCTCCTACTCTTTTCATCACCCTCTTCTCTGTCTCCTCTCTGATGAACACATGCAGGTCATCTTGGTCCTCGTTGAGCACAGCTAACTCGGTACCACCAATATATTACTCCACAGCCACTCATTTATGTTTGTCAGATTTGCGTTTGCCAAATATTTCAAAAATAGCATGGATAATGCTGCAATCGGGAAATACAATGCTATATTTTGTTTACGAGTGATCTAAAAACCTTTAGCCCTAATGGGTGATATATAGAAAGCCTAAGTGAGTGTACAGCCTGATATTTTTCCAGCCACATTTTTCTGCTTAGCACTGCACCTCCGTGAGTATTCACCTGTTTCACACTTTTGCTTACGCACACCTTTCTCTACACCACACGTCTCTGTGTGTTTCCATTAATGCTGTTCATTGTCCATGCCTTGCATTTATAGATTTATAATACATTCCCGCAGAGCCCTGCCTATTTTAACCCGCATTCAGCCTCCTGACATTCACCCATTTTTCTTACTCGATGTCTCCATTGCCGTCTTTATGCATAGGCAAGTCATAAGTTTCAAATCAACAATGCTTACCTTTTCTACTCTAATGGAAGTAAATACTTCCATATCTACCGACAGATAAAACATTTTTTTTTATGGAATTTTATTCAGGATGCAGGGTTTTAAGTTGTCCTGAACTTCTCCTAACCCTAGCAATATGAGAGCTGTCAAGTTGTGATTTGAGTATGACGTACTCCATACCAAGAGCAGGGAGGAAGCTCCAAAAACAGTAGATTATACAGATTTATTTTTAATTATTGGTAAATATTAAACAAATAATATACCTGTAATCAGAAACCTATAATGACCTGTGTTAACATATGATGCGACCCCCAACTAGTCCTAGTTGCGGTTACTTGCCGTACACTTCGGCTTTTGTACGGATTAAACAAATAATTGTTAATTACTGAGAAAAGCGCCCAAAACGCTACTAAACAAGTCGCTATTTCATGACCACTGTACAATCCTTCTTTCTTTGCATGCCCCACTCAAAGGATGAAAAAATAATGGCGGTTGAATTATGAGGTGAATAGTTCAAAACAAGACAAATTCAGTCTGACAATTTACATACACACGCACACAAATTATTTCCGTAACAATGCCACATCAAACTTACATCTTGATTGGACATCTCCCAGTATGGCCTCTCTCCGTATGACATCACTTCCCACATGACAATCCCGTAACTCCACACATCGCTGGCCGAGGTGAACTTCCTGTATGCGATCGCCTCTGGAGCCGTCCAGCGAATAGGAATCTTCCCACCCTGTGACGACATGCAGATAATTTACCCGATAATGCAAATACATGGGTTAAATGAAAGGAAACTAGGCTTAGAAAATGTAACATTAGCTTTCCAGTTGATGTGGTGCTTGATAGAAATACCTCTGATATGTTAACATCGACAACAGCTCAGTGCCACACTTGAAATGAGCTTCTGGTGTACAAATACAGCTGCAGTCGTTCAAAAGTTTCATGTTTTGTTACACAAAGATGGAAAGAACAGACCTTAATTGAGACACTTTTGCTGCATGTGGTCCAACTCACAATTACACTAATGAATACCAATTTAGGAACACATTCATGATACCACGTTTCACTTTCTTTTACAAATTCCCTGTCCTAACTGTCGGGGGGGCCCGAGATTTCTTACTTGTTTTCCTCATCTTCATTATCATGCTTTCACTGCAACGATAGAAAAGTTCACAGGATGACTGCTGAGTTCCAGAGGGAAATGTGTTTTCAGCTGATGAGTAGTGAAATTAGCTTGATGCAGTATTGATGAACACAGCAGCGGGATATCTTGGGGTCTGAATTTTTGAAGGGTGTGAATAATGTTATTCACACTGCTCTGGCAGGGAAAGAGAGCCAGACGAGCTGGAGAGAGAGCAAAAAGAGTGGTAGCCTGGCAGTGAGAGGTGAGTGACAGGATATTTGGCGCTAGGGCAGCAAGACTCAGTGTTAATTGAGTGTTGCAGAGACTGAGTTGAGTACTAATTGGCCCTCCTCTTCCAGGAAGCAGCCCGTCTCTCGCTGACAGGATGCCACTCAGCCTGGGACACACAGCTCAATTTAAAACCCGCTTCTGCCACCTGTGTGTGTGTGTGTGTGTCTGTCTGTCAATGCAAGTACATATGTGTGCATTCATTCCGAGTGATACTCTTGTGTAAGAGTTTTCCACTTAATCACACATTTTATATACCAAAATCACTGCGCACACACCGAGAAACACACCAGATTAAATATCAATGTCCTCAAAGACACAACAGTGTGCCCTCTAGTTTACCCTTCCTTTTTTAATCTCACACTAGTGCTCAAACAATTGATTTATCAATTAGTCCATTGACCTTTACTGTTTACGTTGTTTATCAAGCAAGACTGTCAAACATTTGCATTTTAAATGTGAGGAGCTGCTTTCATCTATATAATTCTAAACTATCAAAAAATATTCTTAGGTACTGGACTGTTGGTCAGACAAAACAAGCAATTTGAAGACATCGCCTTGGGCTCTGGGAAACTATGACCAGCATTTTAGACTTGATTAATTGAAATAATAAATCAACTGACAATGGTATTAATAATAAGCTACAGCCGTATGATACACACACAAACATGTCTTACCCGTGTGGTGTACGCAGCCTCAGGGTCATCCTCCAGGACTCGGGACAGGCCGAAATCAGACACTTTACACACCAGGTTACTGTTGACCAGGATGTTACGGGCTGCAAGATCACGGTGGACATAGCCCATGTCGGACAGGTATCTGCATTTTTCAACCCAAAGGAGAGGATTAAACCATAACACCGTGCCCTAATGATGTGCTCAGTAACACACTGTGTGTTGGTGGACTTGTGTGTGTACCTCATGCCAGACGCAATGCCGCGCAGCATACCAACCAGCTGGATTACTGTAAACTGACCATCATTTTTCTGAAGAAAAGGGACAAACAGGAAAAAGACATTCAGGATGTTTGGTTCAGGAATGTAAACAGATAGCATTCAAATGAGATTGGAAGAAAAAATGGGATGCATAATATCATGTCAAATGTTTAAAATCCACTGGAATAAAATAATGTATTATTTGGTAAATTTCCTGCCAGTTACCATGGGTTACCCATATGTGCTTTCAGTTATGTAGCATATAATCAATGAAGTGCTTCTCCAGTGTCTACACTGCATTTTAATTCTGTATGATAACGTCCCACATGGTTTGACATTAAAAAAGGCTCCACAAAAAGCTTTATACAATTTTTTTCACATATGCAGTAGGTCTCCCCAACACCTGTACACAGACTTTGGAATCAGTCGCACCACTGACCAACAACCTCGTCACTAGAAATTCCTGTGTTTTAGTTGCCTGAACTTAACCATGATCTTTCCCTAACCATGCTATTGTTGCGATGCACAAATATGGTAAAAAAAAAAAAAAGTACATAATCCAGGTATTTATTTGCACAATTTTCTAATATTAACTTTCTGTCTGGTGACAGGGTTGGAGCAATCCAGAAAAACATTTAAATATAAATAGCTACAGAAGAAAAGGAAAACTTGTCTGAGTGCTTAATGCTAAAGGAGAAAGTGTTAGCTTTCATACAGTACTGATGGAAACAGTCAATTATAGCACTGTAACTGCTCTTTCCCTCCTATGGAAGCCCTTCTTCTAAAGTTCCTCTTAGTTTTCTCCCAATTACAGCTCTCACTGTTAGTTTAAGCTCCTTCCAATCCAAATGTTTGCTATCCATCTACAGCAGAATATGACATTACATGTGACTAAACATTTATGAGATGTTTGGGCCAACGATGTGAGATGTTAAACCAGGAGCCAGTCCAGCCCCTGGTTCTCTCATGGCTGTGTCATTTATACCGGCCTCAGTAGACCAGCCATCCATGTAATTACTTCACAGGGCTTTCTGTGCTGCTCCACCTGCTGGTCTCCCAGCTCCTCTTCCTCCCCCTTTGCCATCCAGGATTACTCCCCAGGGCACGCAGGACAGTCACAACAGCCCCACAGCGCATCTCCTCCACCCTTCCTCTGTCTTTTGTCTCACAACATCCTCCTATTCCACAGTCTGGGTGAGAACATCTTGTTCAGGTAAAGGTATTTTCCAGTCTGCATTGCCTTTCAGGCACACCTCCATGTTATTTCTGTTCTTCACCATTTTGCAATTGCATGACCTTATTTCTCTCATCCCTCCATTAACCATCTGCTGCAGGAGTCTACCCTTTTTTCATGCAGGAATTAGCCTTGTTCGCCAACTGAGCATCTTGCCATTGTAACCAGTGAATAGGCTGAAGTGCTCTGGAGAGGGATCATTTAATTTCGAGATTTGCCAGCCTGCCTCTTCATTATAGTTCACCTTCTCCACTCAGGGCTGGAATCAAACACTGTCCAGGCAATGTGTACAGGACTGAGTGCTCAGATGTCAGATAAAGTGATCGGTCTCAGTCGGGGCTAGTAAACATTTATACATTTGTAATGTAAGTTTAAAAGTCTGTATGTAGACACACGTAGAACTGGGCTCCCATGGTCATTCTGTATTATTTATTGTCCTTCTCCCAAAAGTTTTATCTTATGTATTAAGAAATAATAGTTACACCAACCTGAACACATAGCTAAGAAATGTTTCTTTCCCCTTGAAAGACTTCAGTGTAATACCTGTCTGGACTTCGATTTTACACAAACGTTCCTAACAATTGCATATTTTTCTCTTGTTAACTTCTGCTTGAATGTGTAGAATCATGAGGTATTGAATTGGAATAATGATAGTCTTGGTGGACATATTCTCATTTCACACCACCTGATCCCTTTTGCCCACAGTGATGTATCTCCATTATAAACAACTTTCAAAAATATTTTTCTTTTCCGGAAGAGATAAATATAGATTGTTTTTTCCACCTCTGTGATAATTGTTCTTCCAGTTTGGCATATCAGAAAGTCATGGCTCTCCACTCCTGCTCGTTTGCCACTTACTTCAGTGCAGTCCAACACTTGTCTATGTCTGAGAGCTGACCCCATTTCACTTCAATATGCCTCAAATACGCT
>JAVQJD010044660.1:0-11544 GCA_036023655.1 Nannoperca australis
TATAATGGTACATTTCATTGTTATTCTACTTTTCATAGTTACTTAGTTTCATTTTAAGTATAGTTTTGACAAACTTGTACTTTACTTTTATTTTCATTTTTAGCTACTATTTCTTCTCCACTGCATTTATTTATATTTAGTTATATTTACTTTATTGAAAGTCTGAGTTACTTTGAAGATGAAGATGTTTTGGGGGATAATTTTATACAATATGATGACCTGTTACCAATTAAATTACCCAACAGAATTTAAAGTAGAAACAATGAGCTCCAGTTCAACTGGCTACAACATATAATAATAATAATATACTGACATAAACATTACTTTTACTTTAATTGTAAAGTAGTCTACCTAGATTTGTCACACCTGGACTTGTCTAAAGACTGTTTAATACCCACCCACAGATATATGACACCTTTATTCTATTTGTGAAAATAGACTTCACTGCTTTTGTAACCTTTTACACCACATTAGACCTGGTAAAAAAAAAATACTGTCCTGAGATTTTCCAAACCTGGACTAGATTAACAAGTAGATGATAGAAGTGATTAAAACATTTTTGAAACGTTATTTTGAAAACAGGAGGGGAAAAGATAATTGCACTGCTTTTTATCCATTTAGACCACATCAGACCAGGCCTAAATACAAAAACATATATTGTGTTTAAGCTTCTCAAATGTGGACTAAATGATCAAGTAGACAATAACAGTTTCAGATTTGTGAAAACGTCTTTTCTATTTGTAATAACAGGGACTAGTATGGCTGCATCCCGACCACAAGATATTGGACTCGCCTATGTTAATAATGCAGAAATAGTTTTGTACCAAACAAACCCGCTGCGAAATAAAAATGTTAATTTACATCCAGAGCATCAAACTGACTCACAAGCAAAACCCACCTGCCAAATACTCTCACCGATTCTCCTTCCTGCACCGCTCCAGAGTTTACTTCCCAGGGGAAACGAAAAGCTGCAGCTGCGGGAAGCATGGTGGTAAAAAGAAAAGAAAAGAAAAAGTAATGGTATTCTGGAGGTCTGTAAGAGTTGAATAATGCGGGCAAATTGTTGAGGAAGGCTGTAGCCTACTACCGGGGTGTAGGTCACGTGACGGGTTCGCGTCCGCCTCTCTCGACCTCTCTGCGGCTGCGTCAGGAGGAAGCCCTTTTAGGAGGACCCGTCAGGTTGAGGAGGTTATACGATACAATTCTCTTTATAATTTTTCTCTATAAATATTGTTTTTAGTCGGACACAGAGCCATGAATCCTGATATTATGAAAGAGCGGCGAAATGCCACTTTTGACGTCGAGAAACTGACCAACATTTTGGACGGGGGCCCAGAAAAGACCAATAGAAGGCGAGAAATTGGTGAGTTTTAAATGTCTTCTTTGCCGGATTTTCGTTACCGCCGACAATTAAAACGTGATATGATGATAGTAATGCTATTTGCTAAGAAACAAGTATTGTGGAGAAAAGGAGCTAACCCAACAATGCTCTCAATGGCTGTTGGTTGTAGCCGAGTAGCTAGCACCTTTCCTCTCTACGGCCGTTAGGTACCGATGTAGTTGTTCTGAATTGTACTAAACTTTTATGTCATTTAGAAATCTATCTCACCCAAGGTCCGTTTAAGGTGGTATTTCTAAAGTCAGGCATGTTAGGGTGATTTGGCATGTTCCTATGGAAAAATCGGCGTCTGTGCCATAGAAAACATCATGTTGCTAGTAGTTGATCAAAGTTGTTGAGTGTCCAATGATGTAACGTTTACCAACAGTTAGCATTGCGTTTCAGTACACGGTCTTTGACCTGTACAAGTTCATTTCACGCTCCAGAGAGTATGCTACGTTACTCTTATCCTCTACAGGCAAAACACTGCGTTATATGTAGCAGAGAATAACATACTGTATGTGTCATTCAGTGTGGATTGAATTTGAAAGCAATTGACCCCAAGATTGTTGTTTTGGGTAAGATCAGGCCAAGTCAAGTCCTGGAAAATTGAAGATTGGTCTTTTCATATATGTATGTAGAGAGAATGAGTTTTGAATGTGTACACAAGTGTGAAAATGCATGCTAAAATTTGTCAGGTAATCTTCTAAGTATTATTTCAATTAATCATAAATCTTTTTGTCCATAAAATGTAAAACAAAAAAAAGGTGGAAAATGTCCATCACAGTTTCCCAGAGTCCAAGATGACGTATTCAGATGTCTTGTTTTGTCCCACCAACAGTCCAAAACCCAGATATATTTAGTTCATAATTTTAGAAGAACATGTCAAGATAAAATAAGCTGTGTCTCAGTTTATGGTCTTGATCCTCAGAACGACATGGCCCACGAATGTGCGTCTTTTAGAGATCCTGAGGGCTCTGCTGAACCTGAACTTCCTGCCAGCAACAAATTGACTTGTAAAGTCAATAATTTCCAGATCAAAACTTGGGTCAGGTTTGGTGAAGTTCATGATACGGAGCGTTTTTTATGTTATTATCTAAATCTTTCTGTAAGTTCTGTGGCTGGGCAGTGTAGTTTTCTAACAACACGCTTATTTTCTTACTTTGTCGTCGTCATTTTTCTTTTTCAGATCTTAGTACACGTTTTCACATGTGGGTACGCATTTACAAATGTTAATAGACATTTGCAAATGTCTAGTTAAACTTTAATAATAGATAGACTGACTTTACTTCATTTCCACTATCCAGAGTCGATGGTTCTCAATGATCCGGACTTTAAGGAGGAGGACCCAAACTTCCTGTCGCGCAGTGAACGCTATGACCAGGCTGTTAGAAAAAGTGCCCAAATGATCCTGAAGCTCAGGGAGTATGGCATTGGAGACCCAGAGGAGATCTACTGCTATAAGAAGTATGTGGTCATGGCAACATGTGAGGTCAACTGTCACCTGGATCACATATTGTAGATTCAGATAGGCACTGTAGCATTTCAGGCTCAGAAATCTCAAGAGTAAGAAATGCTATGTGTAAAGGTCATTTACACTTATGTATGCTCACCTGTTGTTCAAATTTAACCGAGGGAAGTAGTGAACAATGAACAATTACAGTGTAAATTCAGTATGTACTCATGAGCATACTTTTAACTTTCTTGCCCTCTGTCAGATATAGTATGATAGTATAGGATCAGGGGTGTGCAAATTATAGATTACACACAAAGCTGATATGTTACACAGTTTGGGTGTAATGTCACTACACTCTGACTGTACTTTACGGCTGTAATCAAATCATATACCTGCATTGTTAGTTGGCTGATGTCCAAAAGCAAATTGCATTACCAATGTTACTTTCAAATACCAAAGGGTTTCGTGATGTAGCTTGGGCACTATGGTATGAGCACAGCCTTTAACAGTGGACTTATATAATGCTTTATTCTTCTCATTGCGCCCCATATGGTGGACCGTTTTGTCACGTGCTTCTCTGGAGTGAACCAATACAGTTGGAGCGAAGTTCATCATAAGATTAAGACTGTGTCAGAGGGTATGCAAGCTGGGCTTTGACCAGTTGTAAAATGTAATATTATGTAATACAATGCAATAGATCGTCTTTTCAAGAAATTATTTTTGTTTTATGAACCATGTAAATGTACATGTCTGTCATCAATGTCAGACAGATGTTAATTAGATATGTATAGTTACTACAATGACACTTCAATGTCTCATACAAAGAGTTTTTACACTCACCGACCACTTTATTAGGTACACCTTGTTAGTACCGGGTTGGACACCCTTTTGCCTTCAGAACTGCCTTAATTCTTTGTGGCATAGATTCAACAAGGTGCTGGAAACGTTCACGTTCAAAGTCACTTAAATCACCTTTCTTCCTCATTCTTATGCTCGGTTTGAACTTGCTGTCATGTGATTTTCTGATTTAGAAAGTTGCGTTAAAGTTGAACAGGTGTACATAATAATGTGGCCAGTGAGTGTATATTGCAAGACTTTTTTTAGATTGTGGGCAAACTTTTAGTGTGCTTTATTCCTGCACTCCAAAGCTTACTATCGGCTTGTTTGATGTATATGTTCTGGGTTTTTCAGTCATCATATTAATTGCTGCTGCCTGTAAAAAGGATAAATGTGGCTCACAGTAATACCTCTTGTACTTTGCTTGCCCTCTTGACAAGTGAATGATTGTGGTCAATGGAATCTCTACTCCATGTCATTGCCCTCAAAGGAAACGTAAATAAGAAAAAAATGCCCTCCAGTAATGATGAGGTTTAGTTTTTTTCCAAACACTGAATTTGACTAAACACTGGATAACCTTTCCGAGGACAGAGTACCATGTCCAAACAAGAAACTAAATGATATGGCTGAGATAAACTAGGCCATAAAAATCACACTGTCTTTAAGTGCTTCTATAAAATACACCAGTTACATAAGTCTGAACTTCAGTTGTGTATCCTATACGTTCCTTTCACCCAGAATGGTTCTAGGCAACAATCAAGATGCCACGGGGCTACACTTTGTCATGTTCCTCCCAACCCTGTACAGCCAGTGCGACCCTCAGCAGTCCAGGAAATGGTTACCTCTGGCACAGTCCTTCCAGGTCATTGGCACATATGCCCAAACTGAGCTGGGTCACGGTCAGTCCTGGACAGCACTCAAACTGTTGACTTGCTTTTTGTTTAAGGCCCTCAGGCACAATTTCATTGTGCTGTTATAAATAAAATAAAAAAAAGCACAAATTGGCATTTCAAAGAGGCCCATTTCAGCAGGTGTGGAAAACTGTTTAGTACCAGGAGTAGTTCTGGTGATGTCTTGTACGTGTTTGACGGATCCAAATCATGTAGACAATTCAAAAGTAGTTGCATGTGTGTCCTGAAAAGTGTCTTCCAACTTGTTCTAACAAAAGAAGGCAATTTGTGACTAGTTACATACATGTAGATGCAGCTGCGTTATTAACATCCCTCCACTAGATGTTTCCCCTTACACCTTCAGGATTAGTAGTTTCTTAAAATAAAATAAATCATTAGGTAGGTTTACTGCTTTCCCGCTCACATCTGTCTCATTCGCTTTTATGTAATGATAATGAACTGATGATGAAGCTTGTGTGCATTTTAATGGCTGCGTCTCGATTGCTTTTCGCCTTTTTGCTAATGATTGAACTCAGTTTCCAATGATTTGCAGCAATTTATTCTTAATTAATCTAGTCTGTCTCTGGTTTGGCTGTTGACATCTTGAGTGATCAGAAATGGTGAAGAAGTTGTGCTGGTGTGTGAATTAGTAGTTGTTGTGTATCGACTGGAAAACGGCATGAAAAGGACAAAAAAAAAATAAAAAATTTCTGACCAAACTCACACCAAAAGCAAGAGAAGCTACATTCTGCTCTGCAGTATGATGTGGTCTGGGGGCGCAACATGAGGCTGAGTTCTAGCCTCTGAATGTCTCTTTGTAATCTGAGAGGCTGACACATCTATGGTGAGAGAGAATGTAGGCCAAACCAGCTATTGTCTGTTGCCTTGCCGTAACAAAGCCAAGTGGACGTTATTATTAGGAATTTCTGTTTCATCCGTGCAAAGCTACACTGAAAGCTTAGAACCGAGGGCCTCGTCTTTAATGAACATTTTGCTCGTCTGTGTTTTGGCAGATTTGCGCACCTGGAGAACCTGGAACCATAGAATATTTGTCAGTTTTGAATCAGTTGTCTAAATAGTTGCCTCTCTTAAAAAAAAAAAAAAAAAAAGTTTTTAAGTATTATCTGCCAAGACTTAAATTTAGTGTCAATAATATCTATATCATGCCAACACTCTTTTCAAGTCTGCCATGTTTGTAGTGACGCTAACATTTTTGGTAACTTTCAAACTGTATGTTGCCAGGCTCATTGAGCGTTCAGGTAGCGAAGAACAAGATGTTGACATGTGACCACTTGGTGTAAAGAAATGTAAGAGGCAGCAAAATCATGAGTTTGTTTGATACAGAACCTTTATGCTTTGATTTGATCAGCTGATGGTCAGAGACAGTGAACAACAGAGCTTGAACTGAGAACTGGCTTAACACTAAAGCCCAGGGGAACAGCTACTGTACTTAGATTTGAAATGGAATTCAAAAGAGTGGAGCTTCAAGCCAAATCATGACCGTATGATCAAATCTGTAATTCCAGTATCCATGATATGCTCACAAGCTGTTTTTAATTTGTCTTTGTCACTTCCATCTTTACTGCTTGCACAACCCCTGTCTTTGTATTCCCTCACTTCCTCTTGATTTTAACCATATTAATTCTTACCCATAATCCCTCCTTTTTTTTTCTCTCCTCATTCATCTGCGCTTACACCTCTTTAAACTTTCCATAAATGGCTTCCATCAATAATTCTCAATGCACCTCACTTCTTTCTTTTTCCGCCTTGCCACCTACTTTTCTCTTCCGTGTGCCGCTGTCCTGCGTGGCCTAGCTGTGTGCACCCCAACAGGCCAGAGCCCTTGGATCTCCATCTGGGGATGTTCCTGCCCACACTGCTCAACCAGGCCACCCCCGAGCAAATGGACCGTTTCTTCATGCCCGCCTGGAACCTAGAGATCATCGGCACCTATGCTCAGACTGAGATGGGCCACGGTAAAATGAACAGAGCAGTCCAAAAATCAGCCTGTTTAGGCCCCTAATTAAACACGGATTGTTTTTATATATTGAGATAGTTCCCATGCTTTAGTTAAACCATGACATAATTACCACTGATTTAGTTTTCTAATATGTATTTCTACTAAACTTGAATTAATAAATATCTGAGATATTTAGTTTAATGTTTGTCTGACATGAAAGTCTCTTTAACATCCTACCCGTCTTTATTTTGCCATAGTTTGCGTTGGAAATTAGTAAAATCAGTTGAGTAGGGAAATAGTGGGCAGACAGGTTGTAAACAGATCCCAAGTTCAACTTCATGTTATAATCTTCTTCACGTGAAACATGATGGTGAACTCAACCAAAATATCCATTGTAATAATCCATTGCGTTGAACTTACCGCATGTGAGCACCACTTTGTTAAAGACAGATTCAATATTTACTGTGGTTAAAATGCAATCCTTCTGAACACTTGTGTCAGTTGACCTACTGGATAAGTGTAAAGTTATCTAAACCGAAAGAACTGATGGCCCGAGCTGTGAAAATAAGAGTCTGTCACTCTGTGTGATGCTCCTTGACCACCAGCCTCTTACTGACCTTTTTTTATGTGACTTTACTAACTCATTTTGATCATTTTTATGTTTGATTTAGCAGTGGTTGAGATCTGTCTTTGGGTGCTGATCAAAGACAGATCTTGATATCCTATTCAGACTGAAAACTGATCAGGAAACCCACCGTAAAACTCTTTTATTTGTATTAGCTGCAAATTATGTATCCTCTAAGCAAAAGGCATGCTGCAGACACAGTATGATTTGTATATGTTTTGGGTCTGTCAAACACCTACAAAGTGCACTGCTTTACTCCTTTCTGTTGGCATCTTTCTTTTTTCCTTTACTGAAAAGCGTTCAGATACCCATTTTTATTTCGTACATATGTCAAACTGTCATGGGCTAAACATGTTTTCCATCACTTTGATCCATTATCCATTGCTTGTTTGATTGATGCTAAATAATTATATACTGTGTGATTAATTGATTCATCTTCAGTCTGTTCATTTTAATCTCTCCTTAATGTTAATTGTTAGTTTAGTGGTTAATAATACCAGTAGTAAACATGCATAACTTGCTGAGTAATCATTCAATTCTGCTTTTAAACTGTGTACTCTGTATGTATGTATGTATGTGTGTGTGTGTGTTCTGTACGTATGCGTTTGGTGGGCTTTGATTTGTTGTCTCTCTTCAGGCACTCACCTCAGAGGGCTGGAGACCACAGCCACATATGACCCAGCCACACAGGAGTTTGTCTTGAACAGTCCCACAGTCAGCTCCATCAAGTGGTGGCCTGGAGGACGTAAGTACAGTCACACTGCCATGTCTCTGCAGTGTGAGGACCGCACCGAGAGTCATTTTGCTGCCTGGGATTGGCCTAGTATCAAAATTCCTGTGGGGAATTAATAATGAATAAGATCATTTATTGTTATATTTTCCTCAAGACTTTACAGTGCTTTTTTCAATTTTTTTCTTTCAGGCTGTGAAAACCTCATTGACATTCAGAACAAACTAGTTTTAACCGTCTCGCTCTCTCTCTCTCTCTAGTTGGAAAGACCTCAAACCACGCCATAGTTCTAGCCCAGCTTTACACTCAGGGAAACTGCCACGGTCTGCATGCTTTCATCGTACCCATCCGCGACATGAGCACACATGTACCCCTGCCAGGTAACCACCGTCTGTGATGTCTCTGTGGATGCAGTGTTTGTGGTGAAGTCAGTCAGCGTTTGCCTTATTGTCTCTGCCTCCCGTTTCTGTCTCTGTCATTGTTTTTCACCCTCCTGCTTGCTCTCCCTCTCCGTCTCTCTTAGGCATTGTGGTGGGAGACATCGGCCCCAAGTTTGGTTTTAATGAAGTTGACAACGGCTTCCTGAAGCTAGAGAACGTACGAATCCCACGAGGGAACATGCTGATGAAATACGCCAAGGTGATGTGACATTATTTGAGTTGGTAATTTCCCTGAGGTCAAGTGGGTTTAAGTAACTTTTTATGTTGCTTATATAGTTCTTGTTTTCCGAGGCTTCGTATGTGTTTGTCTGTTTATTTGTCTTAAAATATCATGTAATATAATATATGAGGAAAATTGCAGGATTTTTAAGACCGTCCTCTTGAGAATGTAATAATGGTTATTAATGTATATACACTCAGTTACCAATTTATTAGGTACACAGTCCTGCAATAACTCCTGCCTGCGTGAAGGTTATAATGTTTTCATTGAAACTGTTCTAGAGAGGTGTTGATTCAAATTTCTGATCATTTTGGAGGATGTGGTTTGTGGCGCTGTTGAACTGTATTGCATTATACAGAAAGGTGTTTTTGTTATTTAACCTATCATCATTGATATACATGGGATGGACAAAATAGAAACGCTTCTAGTAGAATCCAATGCAGTTCAGCCACACCACAAACGGCCTCTAAAATGACCATAAAGTTGAATCGCCACGTCTCTAAAGTTTCAACAAAAAGTCAACATTATACCCATCATAAAGGAAGGACTTATTCCATGACTGCATCACTTTTAGCCACGTGCACTGTTGCAATAATAAACTGAGTGTGTATGCAAGTATCTGGCGTTAGAATGACTGTGTCTCTCCACTAGGTGGAGCCAGATGGAACCTATGTGAAGCCACCAAGTGCCAAGCTGACCTACGGCACCATGGTTTTCATCCGCTCCCTCATCGTAGGCGAGTCAGCTACGGCCCTCGCCAAATCCTGCACCATCGCCATCCGCTATAGTTCTGTTCGTCACCAGTCGGAAATCCGGCCGGGGTCAGTCAATACAAATAAAGGCATAAAGGGCACTTCAGCAAACAGCTGCACAAACAAAACACAGAACATATGCATGCACAACCAAGTGACAGGGCTCAACATGAAATGTTACTTTACAGCAGTGGTGCTTGCAAGTTTTAGAAGTTGGGAGGACCAGGAAAAAAAATGTTAAGAGTGTAAAACATTC
The DNA here is from genome assembly GCA_036023655.1 of Nannoperca australis. Lineage (NCBI taxonomy): Eukaryota > Metazoa > Chordata > Actinopteri > Centrarchiformes > Percichthyidae > Nannoperca > Nannoperca australis. The sequence continues at coordinate 9,545 of JAVQJD010044660.1, forward strand.
GTGACGAAAAGTCTCAAATGACAGAATGACAAATTGTTAATAGGTTGTATTTAACTGAGTGTTGGGCTTGAGCCTACATTTCTACATTTCTTCATAAATCTGTTCAAATAAGTTATGTTTCTTCCATAAGAACATGGATGGTTTATACAGTAATTATGTGGATCTGATTATGTGATATGAAGTAGATTTCAGAAGGGCGTCAAAATAGAATCATAATATTTGATATATGACAGTGCCTTGATAGATGATCTAGAACAGAACACTCGGCTCATGAAATCTGACACATCCTCGTGTATCAAAGGGAAGTACAGCCTTTTATAACATACAGAAAAGTCAAACCTGTGTGTTTTTGTCCCACAGAGAACCAGAGCCCCAGATCCTCGACTACCAGACGCAGCAGTACAAGCTGTTCCCTCTGCTGGCTATGGCCTATGCCTTCACTTTTGTCGGCCAGTACATGAGGCAGACCTACCACCGCATCAGCGGAGACATTAACGAGGGGGACTTCAGTGAACTTCCTGAGGTACTGACTGGACATGCACATGTAGGACGTGATCTAGGGCTTAATGATGACTGAGGATGTTGCATATTGACTGGCTGGGTTGTAGATTAAGTCTTTCTAGCTGTATTTGAGAAGATGTGTGGTGTGTGTGCGGTACAAGCAAAACCCAGATTAATAATTTAAACGCATAATAACCTACATCAATGCCAGCTTGGTCAGTCGGCGTGAAAGCAGACACGGCTTGCAGGTTCTTCAAATCAAGTACTGTAGTTATTCTGCCACATGCTGACTGTACAGCCTTAGATACCTCTGTCTGTGCGGCTGGTTTTTACTACCTTCAATTGCTAGCAACATTTTATTGTGGTAATTAAGAGCTGCAACTTCTAATAGATTTTGCTATCAGTTTTACTGTATAATGATAATATATACATGAGCATACTATCTTAAATTCTAGTCAGGTCAATAGACTTTTTCATCCAAAGCACTAAGCCATTGCACTCCTAGAAAACCTTGATAATCAGTAATTACAACATTATTTGTAATGTATACAAAGTAATCAGTTGCCTAGCTTACAGCAATGTTGTTAAAGCTAAAATGACATTTTGTTATAGAAAAAGAATTCAGGAGTGTGGAGTCAGAAATTCAGCTCTTGCTAGAAAGTTTTCAATTAGGTCAGCACACTTCTCTGCTTTTCAGTTTTTTCTGTGCCCTGAAAGCTCCACAAACTATACCTGATATTTCAGTTGCAGGCTAATGTAATGCAATTTTTATCCTTTTAAACAAAATTCTGAAATATAGGTACCTATAGTGAAAATAAAGTATATACATGCGGAAATGTTTGTGGGCTGTTGTTTACAATATTTTATCTTTTTAAAGTTTTGGGTCATATTTATTGGTTTGTATGATGACTATTTGAGTGTTTAGGCTTGCATGACGCTATTTCTATCCTCTCAATCCTCAGCTCCATGCCCTGTCTGCGGGTCTGAAGGCCTTCACCACGTGGGCAACAAATTCTGCCATTGAGGTGTGCCGGATGTCATGTGGTGGCCACGGCTACTCTCGCAGCAGCGCCTTGCCAGACATTTATGTCGAGTTCACTCCTACTTGCACGTACGAGGGAGAGAACACAGTCATGATGCTGCAGACTGCAAGGTAACGCACAGAAACGTGTGACACCTCTCTACACCCAATTCTGATGCAAACACACACTAAAAATAATGGTGTTGTTGTTTCTATGTTGTTAGAGTGATCATACAGTTATCTGGGATGTAATCATTACTTACTTACTTTACATTTACTTTGCTTTTGCTTTAAGTTGTAACACTAACTTTTACATTACATTACATTTAGGCATTTAGCAGATGCTTTTATCCAAAGCAACTTCCAAATAAGAGCTTTACATAAAGTGCATAGAACCATGATGGAAAACAAGATGTCTCATCAGACTTGTAAGGGCTGGTGATGAATCACAAGTGCTATAAGCAGGTACATCGCTGCC
>JAVQJD010044662.1:0-18462 GCA_036023655.1 Nannoperca australis
TCTCTCTCTCTCTCTAGCTGTGTACCCAGATCATTGAGAAGAATGCAAACCCGGTGTGGAACCAAGTGCTGAACCTCAGAGTGAAGGTAACCGGTTCTGAGGATTAAAAGCTATAATCTGACCTGACACAACAATAAGAAGGTAATAGACATCGTGAATAAATGTTTCCGTCTTGTGTTTTCGGTAGTTCCCTTCGATGTGTGAGCGTATCAAACTGTCAGTCTTTGATTGGTAAGTCGAACAAGATTACATTTTATGTTTAAGAGATTTTAGCATGTATCATTTTGTGTTCAAGACGAGGGAGTGTTATTTTGACCATATAGTTATTTGGGGTTGAGAAAGTGTACCACAATATTGTCTGTGTGTGTGTGTGTGTGTGTGTGTGTGTGTGTGTGTGTGTCCGTGTCCCCCCTTCCACACAACAACATGAGAATAATGTAGTGGTCTATGACTCAGGCTGTGAGGGCCCCTCCCTTCCCCCATGCTCTGGAATCCTGTTGGCACCACCTCAGCTAATTTTCATCATTGTGCGTTTCTGAGTGAACGAACAGTCCGATAACTCCGGTCCAGGAAGGCTGAAGGGAAATAAGTGCAAGAGGAAAGGTTAGAAAAACTGCGTGTGCCTCAGAAGGTGTTGAAAACAACCGCGGATCTGAGAGCCAATAGATCCATTGTTGAGAGAGATTGTTTTTCTATTCCATGTACTTCCTTCACAGAAGTAGTGAAAAGGCAGAGCATAACAATACCCCTACGTGCGGAAATGTGCTAGTTGAAGTCAATGATGTGTGCAGTGTGTATGAAGGTATCGTGTGTGATTGCAGGGATCGTTTGACAGGAAATGATGCTGTTGGCACCACATACCTGAACCTGTCCAAGATAGCCTCCTCTGGTGGAGAGATAGAAGGTATTATTTCTTTCAAAAATGAAAAATAACAAATGTGTGTGTAGTGTACTGCTGTGAAACACTAATGTGGCTGGAAATAAAGTGCCTAAGTACTGAAAATTCCAGTACAGGCCTTTGAATTTCATTATTTATTGCATTTTATTAACTGTACAGTTCAAAACCACTGTTACTCTTATGTGCATGTGTGTATTAACACTTAATGGTACTTGAATTGTCCTTTTTCTAGAGGAACATGCGAGAAAAGGGGAAATATCGCCATTTGAAGGTTCAACTGTGCTCTTTGTTGCTCTGTGTTGCATGAGATTAAGCATGTTGCAAACGCTAATTTGCTTAAGAAGTCTCATTCTGTGAGCACATTTCTAATAAAGCTGTCCCGTGCGCTGTTTTGACATTAGTATTTTAAATGTTTGACCCTTTTGTCATCGTAGTGCCTGCCGGACTTGCTTACACACCATTCACTGTTTCCACCGCAGTCTGTCTATTACCACCGCTTCAAATAGAGCAACACTGACATACTAACTCTAAAGCTTGGCGTAGTTTAGCTCGAGTCCAATCATAAATAGGTTAAGGCTCTTTCCATCTATCTACAGCTAACACCGGGTCGTCTGAGGTAGGTTTCCTGCCTGTCTTTGGGCCCTGCTATGTCAACCTGTACGGCAGCCCCAGAGAGTTCACCGGCCTGCCAGACCCCTATGACGATCTCAATTACGGCAAGGTAGTGGTTAAATGTGATCAGTTACCTACAATTTTAACCTTTCTCTTTGCTTCTATCCCTGTCCTGCAGACCTTTTTTTCACCCCCAACATTTCACATCAATGTGTTGTGTTTGCAGGGAGAAGGAGTGGCGTACAGGGGCAGGATCCTGGTCCAGCTGTCCACTAAGCTAGAGGAGAAAGCAGACAAAACAGTGGACAATATCAGCAACGATGACGTCCTGGTGGTGCAGGTATTGTGACTATTTATCTGCTGAGTGATACCTGAACTGGAGTGTTGTTCAGTGTGGGAAGTGTGTGGCTGGTAATTGATGAGGTTCTTTTCCTTGTTTATGTTCCTTTTTTAAAAAGTATTTTTAATGAAGTGATACAACATTTTTGTTGATTAAAACATGTTTCTCTTTCCCTTCCCCTCTTTTGTTCTCTTTTCTGCATTAGAAGTACCAGAGTAGGAGGAAGTACAGTCTGTGTGCAGTTTTCCACAGCGCCTCCATGATACAGGAAACAGGAGAGCCAATCCAGTTTGAGGTCAGCATTGGCAACTATGGCAACAAATTGGACACCACCTGCAAACCGCTGGCCTCCACCACGCAGTATAGCTGTGCTGTATTTGACGGTGAGTGAGGACGCTACTATCTGACTACTTCAGTACTAAAAAGACATTTAAAACCTGCTTTGCTGTCAAGAGGAATCTTAATGTGTGTGTAATCTTTCTAGGTAACCACTACTATTATCTGCCCTGGGCAGAGACTAAGCCAGTAGTTGTGGTTCTCTCTTTCTGGGAGGACATCAGCCACCGCCTGGACACTGTCAACATCATCCTCTACATTTCTGACCGCCTGGTAATACTGCGTTATCCTCTCTAATCCTTAAAAACTCAGATTCCTCGCTTGAATCACAATCAGAGTATATGATTTATTGCCTGTAGGTTTGCAGCCATTTAGACATATTGCATCATACTAATGTTTGGTATGTGTTTGTACATGTGCCAGTGTGAGAATCAGTCAAAGAGGTCTATAATCTAATCCTCCCTGCTTGTTGTTGCAGCAATCTAACTTAAAGGCATTCAAAACTGCCATCTTGGCAAAAGTCTCTGACAACCAACTGCTAGAGGTGTGGCTGAAGTTGCTCACTCAGCTGCTTGAAGACCTAGAAAGGTAAATAAATATGGTGTTGCTGAAAAACACAGCATTAGATTATTTGTGTTGTCTGTGTATCTTTTTAATGGGATCTTTTTAGTGGGATAAGATGTCAGATGAACCCAAGACACTCAAGAATTTGTTCAATTCCACCAAAAAACTAATTAATGATCAAAAGTAGTAAACCCAGGAGGATTTAAGAGCTTCCTGGGTAATTATTTATTAGCTTTGGCTGAAGTGAATGAAGTCCCATTTTGTCTCTGCTCTCCTTCAGTTTCCCAACACCTGAGATCGAGGGCCACTCCAACCTGACATCTCTGGACATCCAAATCAAGAAGCTGCGAGACAGCGCTTTGGCCACCATCAAGGAAGGAGCCAGACACACGAGAGAGGAGGCCAGAGAGATCCGCGAGACTCTGTCTGACATAGAGGCCTGGGCGGAAAAACTTAAAACGCTGGCCGACGAGGTACGTACGCAGCAAGGATTTGAGCATTTGATATTACACTCTTAAAATAACATTTCCAAACAATATGTTCTCTTGGACTTGCTTTCATTTGGCACTGCAATGCATTACATAGTTTATTTTGCCTATCCATAATTCTGCATTTGTTCACACGTTCTTACTGTCACTGTGTCCAGCCCCAGAACAGCATGCCTGACGTGATCATCTGGATGTTACGGGGCGAGAAGAGGGTGGCCTACAGTCGCATCCCTGCTCACCAGATCCTCTACTCCACGTACAGTGAGCAGGCCTGTGGTAAACACTGTGGCAAGACACAGACTGTCTTTTTACAGGTACACATAAAAATACAATAAAAAACTAAATAAAGATTTGAAAGTTTAACTCAGGGGTAACAGTAACAGTACGATGCTTTGATGTTGGACAATATGAGCTAAAATGTACTATACTAGGATTAATTCCTCTAAAATCCTAATGCTCATGTGATTTTTTTTTTTTTTTTCGTTTCCCCCCCCAGTACCCCATGGACAAGAACAAGGGCTTGAAGGTGCCGGTTCAGATTAGAATCAACATGTGGTTGGGTCTGTCTGCACATGAGAAGAAGTTCAACTCCTTCTCCGAGGGAACCTTCAGTGTGTTCGCTGAGATGGTATGTCACTGACATAGAAACAAAAAGCACGTACTTTTCCGTATTCACGTATTTGCCAGACAATGTTTGAGATTTTCAGAAGATTATCAAGAGGCAGCACTTAAGTCAACATTTTAAACTAAACATGTCCTCCTCTGCATTACAGTACGAAAACCAGGCCGAGGTGTTTGGGAAATGGGGGACCACAGGACTGGTGGGGCGCTACAAATACTCGGACGTAACAGGCAAACTGAAGCTGAAACAAGAGTTCTTTATGCCCCCAAGAGGCTGGGAGTGGGAAGGTGACTGGTTCATTGACCCAGAGAAAGCGTGAGTACAATTGTAGATGACCATTTGGCATCTTTCTTCCTTTTTAAGATGCGAAACATTTGACAGAGAGGACGACTTTGTGATTCGTTATTTTCCGATAGTTTCATTATTTCATTGATTGAATGTGTTTCTTTTTTTTTTTTTCTTCACTAAACACACACTCTCTGGTCTGTACAGGAAGTGGGCTAATGCCTGCTCTCTACTGTTTACATTCTTCTCATGCCACTGCCCAGTACCAGACTGTGCCAGTCAGCTGGGAGTTATTTCCAGTTACTTTTTTAATCTGCCTCTACCAACTCAAGTACAACCACTCTCTGCACTTCAATCCAGACTCCAAATTTATATGCATGATTCTTTGGTTTTCCATGGCAACATCATCTGTACATTTCTGGGAGCGAGTGCCTCTTGAGCACTAGCTATTGTATATCTGCTTTGTATAAGGCATGAGAAGAGGACCTCTTTATGTTGGTTTTTGCTTTAATTTGATCCATTACAATGTGTATGACAAGTAAAAAGTGCCTATGTGGAGCATCAAGAGGAACACACACTTGGACAACTTTATTTGTACAGAACATTTTGCTCGAGTATGGCCAGCAGTTGGGTTACTCCCAACATGTAAACACTGTCACTGTCAAAACAATCAAACCTTGTATTCTCTTGCGGCATGCATTGGTATGCTGTGTGTGTGTGTGTGTGTGTGTGTGTGTGTGTGTGTGTGTGTGTGTGTGTGTGTGTGTGTGTGTTTTCATATTTCGCACACTGATGGTACATACCGTATGTTTGACTTTGTGTTTCAGTCTGTTAACAGAGGCAGACGCAGGACACACAAAATTCACGGACGAGGTGTTCCAAAACGAGACGCGCTTCCCTGGCGGAGAGTGGAAAGCTGCCTCTGAGCCCTACACCGATGTGGTGAGAACAGGACGCCGACATGCAAAGAATGTGCAGGGTGGCATTAAATATATAAAGTCCCTGTTTCTGTGAGACACAACACAAAAAACATGCATGAATACCAACCAGACTCTCACACTTTGTCTCAGCTACTCATTGACTTTGGTGGCAGTTGTTCTGCATTTTTATATCCACTCAGGTTTCTTCCAGATGCCTATGGTGGAAGAATAATCCATAACCTATTCTAAAATATGAGCAGGACAAAACACGTGATAAGAAATCAACAAATTTAAGAAACAAATGTTTGTGTGCACAGAATGGGGAGAAGAGCCGTAACCCCGAAGAGTTTGAATGTCCTCCTGGCTGGACGTTGGAGGACATCTTCTGGTCTGTGGATGGAAACAGAGCCGTGGATGATCAAGGTGCGGACATTTACATAACCTGCTAAAATCTACAGTCGTGTGTTTCATGTAGCCATTTAAAAAAGCCGGACGGGAAATTATTTTGTGTTGTGTTGGATGTGCTCTGACTCACTCCTTGCTGACGTCATGATAATAAATTAAACTCACATGGTTAAATTTATGTGTGTGTGTGTGTGTGTGTGTGTGTACTCCACAGGCTGGGAGTATGGAGTCACCATTCCCCCAGACGACAAGCCTCGGGCCTGGGTCCCTGCGGAGAAGGTGTACCATATCCACCGCAGGAGAAGGCTGGTTCGACCTCGCAACAGAACTGCTCAACCTGCAGGAGCACCTGAGGTCAGCATACAGACAGTAGGGCAAAACAGCGGTATACTGTAGCATCATTTAAATATTGATGCCATGTAAAATAATATATATAAAATGTGCATATGTCTCTGGCTACCATTTTTATTTTACAATATATGATCTTTAATTGCTATTATTATATCTCAGATTTTCATTCACAACGTAAATTTTCGCTCACAGAAGCGGGACCAAGGTGACCCTGAGGGCTGGGAGTTCTCTTCTCTGATCGGCTGGAAGTTCCACAGGAAGGAGCGCACATCGGACACGTTCCGTCGAAGGCGCTGGAGGCGCAAGATGGCACCAGAGGGCCGGCTCGGATCATCCGCCATCTTTCAACTGGAGGGGGCTGTGGTGAGTGTAAAAAAAGGAAAATAAATGTTCATAAAGACAGTTTGACTGTAAATAGTCAGAAAGCAACATTAAAGTATCCGTCAACATATAAGTAGAAGAGGAAGGACTGGCGTAAAATCAAGAACCGGATCTGAGCATGTTGAGTCACCAAATATTTACTTAAGTATTAAACACATCTACAGTGCCATGGTGTGTTTTCTTTAATCCGTAGGGTGTTGATACTGACGAGAAAGAGAAAGGCTCCAAGGCCGATGCCACCAAGCTGTTTGGTGCCAACACACCCACTGTGTCCTGCTCCTTTGACGGTGAGTGAGGATTAATCATGCGCACACAAACAAATATACATAAATATATGCTACTGAATGATGTTTTTCTTCTTCACAGGGTCACATACGTACCATCTCCGCGTTTTCGTCTATCAGGCACGGAACATGATATCTCTGGACAAAGATAGTTTTTCTGGTAAGATTGTAGTTTCTGCTCAAAAAGTTTATGAAATGATTAGTTTCTAATGTCAATATTAGGACTGCTGATTGAAGACGAAGGCATTAAATTTCAAATCAAAGAGTCTCAATGCAAAAATAGCTGATATGTCTGAAAACACAACCATTAAACCAGGTATTTCTTTCCCCTCTCAGATCCGTATGCACACGTCTCCTTCCTGCATGTCAGTAAGACAACAGAGAAGCTGGCAGCAACACTGAACCCAACCTGGGACCAAACATTGATTTTTAATGCTGTGAGGATTTATGGAGACCCCCAGAGCATTGCTCAGCGGCCCCCTAATGTTGTACTGGAGTTCTACGACTATGACCAAGTGGTAGGTTGTTGCCAGATTTACATAGAGGAAGCATTTGTACAACTAATATACATAGTTCCAGTACTTAACGAAGTACCTCATAATACATCTAACTGTGGATTGTTGCAGATAGCTGCTGTGGTGAAAACAAAGTGACTTGTATTTCACTCTGAACTGAAATTATTTGAGTAAAGTCTCTCAAGCAGAAAATGTCCATTGGACTTCTACTGCTCTTTACTGTTGATGCCTCTCTTTTCACCGTTTTCTTCTTCTCTAAATTATTTTTGTTGTGGATTTTTAGAATAAATAATCTAGGAAATAAAACGTTTTACATCTATTGCACTGCTGTTGTTAATATGCCTCAAACGAGAGCACCAGCTAAAGGCGTAAAAATATACCTGTGTCATGTTGTCTTCTGCCCAGGGAAAAGATGAGCTGCTGGGCCGCAGTGTTTGCGTGCCACTGGTGAAGTTGAATCCAGACACGGATCAGACACCCAAACTCCTGTGGCACCCCATCACCCAGAAAGGTCGCCAGGCGGGGGAGGCCCTGGTGGCCGCTGAACTCATCCTTAAAGACAAGGTTTGCTACTTTACTGGATTTCAAACACAACCATGGCCTAGGCCGTTTTACAAATACAAAGTATTGCCACGTGCAACCTCTATCATAGTCCGTACTCCCCCGTGTCTGTCTTTCTAGTTGGGCGAGTCAGATCTTCCCCTGATACCCGCAAAGAGAGGAGAGAACCTCTTCATGGTTCCTCAGGGCATCCGGCCTGTGGTGCAGCTCACTGCCGTGGAGGTGACGCACAAACGTAGACGCCGCCCCTCTGAGCTGATATACACCATGTCTCCAAATCCACCTCTGATTGTGCATCTCTGTCTCCAGATTCTAGCCTGGGGCCTGAGGAACATGAAGCCGTACCAGCTGGCCACCGTGTCTTCACCCAGCCTGGTGGTGGAGTGTGGGGGTCAGAGGGTGGAGTCAGCTGTCATCAAGAACATGAAAAGAAGCCCCAACTTCCCCAGCTCGGTCCTCTTCATCCAAGTGGTAATGGCGGGTTTTGGGGTGTCTGGTATGGATGGAAAGGAAAAGTCACATTTTTTTTAAAAAGCTATTGAATAGGAGAAACAATATTAGCCAAAAGAAGTATTATGAAGATGTTTTAAAGTCTTTTTAGCTTTTATACAATACGGTAAATTCAGGATACAGTTTTTTTTATTTTTTTCTCTACACCCTCCACCAGCTCCTTCCAAAGGATGAGATGTACACACCTCCCATTGTGCTGAAGGTGATCGACCACCGTCCATTTGGCAGGAAGCCTGTGGTGGGTCAGTGCACAATCACTTCTCTGGAGGACTTCAGATGTGACCCATATGTCATCAGTGCAGAGGGAGCTATGTCTTCCAAAAGTAAGGAGGAATTAAAAAAAAAACAAATGACTCAAGACTATTGTGATACTACTAACAGAGAGACGAACAGCCTCGTTCTAATGTTGTCCTGACTCTTTACAGTGGCTCTGATGATGGCTTCTCCTTCCAAACACGTCTCTATTAACATGGAAGAAACAAGGCCACTGCTAGAGGCGCAGGTAAACTCGACCACTGTACCAACACGGCGTACTGCTCATGTTGTTCATAACTAGTATGCTTCTTTCTAAAACACACATTAAGTTGCCTCGTGTCACTAAGAAGTGCAGAATTTGACTCTTTTTGTCAAATTTGACAAACTTTATTACTCTGGCTTACAGTTCATGTACAACATGTCAGCTGCTGTCAACAAAATGGCTTCCCCTACCTCCCACTTTGTATGTATGGTTACTATTACAGCTTTCTGATTGGCAAGGCTGGGCACCAATGACACTGGATGGCTGAGATCACTTAATCCACAGCGCTATAGCAAGCTTCACAAAGGCATTGTCACAATAACTGTGATTGTGCTTCATTTATTTGGCGCTAATTTAATGGGCACATTAAAGCATTTTATTTGAAGCAGGGGCGTAACTTGTACATCGGCCCTGGAGCAAATGACGTCCCCAGGCATCTAACTCACGTGGAAGCTGATTTTGCTATTGAACCATCACTGCCACGTTGTTGCTGGAAGTACAGTTTTAAATATTCAACTTAAAGCAAAAGCAGTATTTAATTTCCTGCCAACAGTTGGATGAGAAGATTGATGCCACTCTGTCTATATGCTAAATACTGCAGACGCTTAGCTTCACATAAAGACTTTAAAATAGGGCAAACGGCTATCCTGCACCTTTTTAGAGCTCACTAGTTTACAGAGAGCGGTACCAATGTTCACAACTAACTCTTGGCAAGGAAGTGAATACGCGTATTTCCCAAAATATCAAACTACATATAACAAAGATTGAAAACGTCGTTTTGGTCAGGAATTAAACTCAAGCCTAACAGGTGCCAGACAAGAAAATGAATGCTCTGTTGTGAGAGAAAGGAGAGTTTTTATTCGTCTGCTCTACTATTACTAAAAGTCCAGATTGAAAACATTACATTGGTCACAATTCAAAGCCAGGTCTCACTCATGATGTTAGCGGGCCCCCCAAACGCCCGGGGCCTCGATGCAGTTGCACATTCTGCACCGCCCTTTGTTACGCCCTTGTTTTCAGATTTGATGTCAATCAGGAAATTGCAACCAGGATTCTCTTTTATCTACTTTTCCTTTACCATAATTTGCTGTTTCACTTCCTTGTCAGTATTTGTTGCCTATTGTGTGTGTGTACTGCATGTATGTGTTTTTGTATTTCTGTTACTATTGTTTGTATATGTACTTGTGACTTCTTTTCTGTTTTGTGACACATCGCATCTTCTTTCTCCAAAGCGTGTAGAGAAGGTGAGACCATGACTTAGATTTCAGAATCTTATACCAAACGCAGAGAACCATATATATGAGGATTCAAATGTTGTCATTCAACCCTTTAGGAAAAAGAGACGGTCGATTGGTGGAGTAAATTCTACGCCTCAACTGGAGAACAGGAGAAATGCGGCCCTTACCTCAAAAAAGGATATGACACCCTCAAAGCAAGTTGACTTTATTTCTTCCCACATGACATTCATCAGTATGTCATGGCTGCATAAACAATGATTATAACTAACTGTTGTAAGCTGTACAGAAGCTTCTCTCCTGGGATGCAGGTGACTTGAATGTGAGTGTATTCTCAGGTTTATGACCGTGAACTGGAGGATGTCCCAGACTTCAGAGGGCTGACTGATTTCTGCAGCACCTTCAAACTGCAGCGAGGCAAGAATGAAAATGGGGACGAAGACCCCACTGTGGTTGGAGAGTTTAAGGTAGTTTGACGCCCTTCAGAATATGAACACTTGGTTAGATCCTATGAAACATTGCATACAAAAGAACGTATCAGTAGCTATTAAAGAGGAAAAAGTCAAATCTGCTTTGTGTGTGTTCTTGTGCCTGCAGGGTTCATTCAAGGTGTACCTACTGCCAGATGACCCAGGCATTGCTGCTCCTCCCCGTCAGTTCAGAGAGCTGCCAGAGAGTGGACCTCAGGAGTGTCTGGTCAGGCTTTACGTGGTCCAGGCCATAGACCTGCAGCCCAAAGACAATAATGGCAGAGTGAGAAAGGATCCGTATTACCAGCAATACAAGCAGCAGACTGCATCACACGTGGCTCCAGTCAGCACCTTCTGCATCATCTTGTGTTCTCTCTCCTGCTCAGTGTGATCCATACATAAAGATATCACTGGGAAGGCATACGATTGATGACCGAGACCATTACTTACCCAACACCACCAGCCCTGTGTTTGGAAGGTAAACGCTATTAATGGATATATTTAAGCAATGGAGAATATAATAAGGACCTTCTCGCTTCTTAAACACTCCCTTTGTTTTGTTTAGGATGTTTGAGATGACGTGTTTCCTGCCGCAGGACAAGGACCTGAAAATCTCCATCTATGACCATGATTACCTGACCCGTGATGAGAAGGTCGGCGAGACAGTGATTGACCTGGAGAACCGCTTCCTGTCCCGATATAACTCCTACTGTGGCCTGCCACAAACCTACTGCATGTAGGGAAACCTGGGTGTGGGCAATCTTAGGGCAGAGGAGGAAATGCATTTAAATTATGAAAGTAATCGATTTCTTTCTTTTTAAGCGTTAATCTCTTTTTGACCTATCTCTCATGCCATCTTAGTTCTGGTGTCAACCAGTGGCGGGACCAGCTGAAGCCATCTCAGATCCTGGAGCACCTGGCTCGTCTCAAAGGCCTGTCCAAACCCAAGACTGAAGACAACGGCACATCACTCACCTTCAACGGCCAAGAGTACACGCTGGCTCAGTTTGGTAATGTCAACGATTTAAAATGTTATAATGTAAATTTTGATTGGACTGTTGATTAATGAGAGTGAATCACATTAATGGGTTTATGTACACCCATTGGAATTAGCTAGTACGTTATTATTGGCCTCTATTGGTGATGAAGGATTTGCACACAGTGTGTTTTTAGCACAAATAACAGTGGCCTGCAGTTCACTTACTTTTTTCCCCCTGCAATCAGAGAACAACAAGGAAATTCATCAGCACTTGGGTCCGGCCCCAGAACGACTCTCTCTGTACGTGCTCAGGAAACAGGGACTTGTCCCTGAACATGTGGAGACCAGGACCCTTTACAGCACCTTCCAGCCCAATCTCCCCCAGGTACGATGTCACAGCTCACTCACCGTGTACCTGTAAATGCCCACATCCACTTTGACGCTGCAATTCTGTATAACCTGTATATATATTGTGTTGATTTAGGGAAGCCTTCAGATGTGGGTGGATGTTTTCCCCAAAAGCATTGGCCCCCCTGGAGCTCCCTTTGACATCACACCACGCAAGCCTAAGAAGTAAGTTCTGTGCAGCGCTTCACTACTTGATCAGCAGTCACATCAGATTCCACTGAGCTAACCCTCACTGTGTTTGAACGTTCAGGTATTTCCTGCGCGTTGTCATCTGGAACACCACAGAAGTGATTTTAGATGAGACCAGCATCACAGGAGAACAAATGAGTGACATCTATGTCAAAGGGTACAACTGATGGATTAAATGAACTTTAGTCTCTTTACTGTTTTGACTTTATTGCCACATTCATGCCTTCATTTTGAATCATTTTTGTAGTCTTCTTGCCTTATGATGCTGTTTCTCATTGGCAACCATTTTTAAAACTCTTGTTTTAGCTGATTTACATTGATTTTATTATTTAAAAGCTAAATGGTGTAGTTGAAGGTCACTGTGGAACCCATTGGGACAGCACAATGAACGCTCACACCTGTTGGTCTCTTCGTCAGCTGGATGCCAGGCATGGAGGAGGAGAAGCAGAAGACGGATGTCCACTACAGGTCTCTGGACGGAGATGGCAACTTTAACTGGAGGTTCGTCTTTGACTTCGACTACCTACCTGCTGAACAACTCTGCCTTGTATCCAAGAAGGTGAGGCTTTGCCTGGATTATCAGCCAATTGGCTCAAAATAAAATAAGGACTATTTTAATACTGTAGTTGATATAACTAATCTTTATTCAACAGGAGCACTTTTGGAATCTTGACAAGACAGAGTTCAGGATTCCCCCGAAGCTGATTATTCAAATATGGGATAATGACAAATTCTCATTGGATGATTACCTTGGTAAGGCACTCCATTTAAAAGTTTAAACCCAGAAAATTAACTTGTTTCAAGTGTTTGTCTTTCTTAGAGACCACCATTATAAAACCTGACTGTTGGTGTATGATACTTTGATCGCAGGGACACTGGAGCTGGATCTGCGTAACATGGTTGCTCCTGCAAAGACCCCAGAGAAGTGTTCTCTGAAGATGATGGATGTGGAAATGGGAACCCAGCACAAGTCAGAGAATGACAAGTCTCTGTTTGCTCAGCAGTCAGTCAGAGGCTGGTGGCCCTGTTCCATTGAACAGGATGGAAAGAGCGCCCTGGGCGTAAGTATGAACAAAAAGTTCAGCATTTTTTGAAAGAAGATTGCCTTGTTCAAGCCTGTCCTGTACCACTGAGCAATTTCATGAACAATGGGGTGTTCTCCCAGCAGGAATTTTGGTATGATATCAAGCTGACTTAAAACTGTTTAAGGTTTCATGTCTCCAGCCTGCTAAAGAGTGGCTGACTCATATCATATAAATGAGAAACAGGGGAGGAAAAACTACAGTCTTTTCTGAATTTGGATGTTATCGGGTTTGTTTTGGTCACCAAATACTACAGTTCATTCATTACTCCTGAATAAACCATTTATAAATGACCTGCAGAAGTTTGAATATTTGAATACATTTGAATATTCTGAATTGTTATTGCTGCTCATTGCGTCTTGTGTTTACAGGGCAAGGTGGAGATGACAATGGAGATTGTAAGTGAAGCAGATGCAGATCAGAGACCTGCAGGAAAAGGCCGGGATGAACCCAACATGAACCCCAGACTTGAACCTCCTAAGTAAGAACCCACAGTGGAACATACCGTATTTTACATTCTGCAGATTTAATCTCTAAAAATATATGGAAAAGTGTCGTTTTGCGATAACAAAAACGCTGTCTTTCATTCTCCACAACCATCAGTCGCCCACAAACGTCCTTCTTTTGGTTCACCAACCCATGTAAGACCATGAAGTTCATTGTGTGGAAGAGGTTCAGGTGCCTCTTCATTGGACTCATCATCCTCATCATAGTGGTTCTCTTCCTCGCCATCCTGCTGTACTCTTTACCGGTAAGGAAAAACAAGGGGGAACATCCGAGGGGTTTGGTAATATATTCTGAAATAATTTGGTCCAGCTAATATAACCTACAGTGCACGCAGTGGTTCCAAATAGACCCAGATGTTCTCGGTTATTTGCTCTTATGGGGCAGATGATGTTTGCAAGGCTGTGTGCTTCGTGTGTTTAGTCCAGACTACAGAGAAGCTGTGATTTGATTGTTCTCTTTTGCCTTTTCCAGAACTACATCTCAATGAAGATAGTGAGACCTCTAAGCTAACTCTACAAGGAGGAGGAACAGTGGAACTTTAAAGGACAAGTCAAGATACAGGATCACACTAACTGGGCACAAATGCTGCCAAAGCATCTCAATATCTTTTTCACTGCCAAATGTATTTTATAAAGGTCTACCTAAAGGGGAAGGGGTGCTTGCACAATTGCACAATATCATATTTTACCATGAACACACCGCTCAACTCTGACAGACTTGAGCAGTACATTTGTTTCCAAAACATAAATTTTATCACAGTGATGAGAAAATAGAACCCCCTGTACATTATAATGCAAGCCCATACAACAGTCCTGTAATCAATTCTTACCATTTTGATTTGTTGGTGATGGTGTGTGCAAGGGGTGCTGATTTAGCTCTTGGGGGATTTTTGAGGCTGTATTTAGTGGTTATGTTGTATTGGATTGCACATTATTTTAAGATGTTTCTAATATTGTCACACTGTACGGAAATGAGGTGATTGATAACGGATAATTTAAGGTTTCCACAAGGTAGTATCTATTACAGGGCTGTTATATTTGATGACATTGCAATGTACATGGGTTTTAATGTTTCTGGTCATTCAAAGTATTCATGCCAATAACAACTTAGGTCAAGTGGGTCTGTATTTGTATATTACATTTTTATGTCTTTTAAATTAAATATATTAAAACATTTCAACAGATCTTGTGTCCATTTTATTCATTTTTCATATGTATAAAACAGCAGTGGACAGTATGAGCAGCAGCAGGACCCTAAAAGGGTCTTTTTCTTCATTAAGAATAGATAATCTGCGTCTACATTGCAGATTAAGGTGCCCTCGAGCCGGGAACTTAATGCCCTCACGTGTAAATATAAGATGGTTGAAATCTGGTCACTGAAAATAAGGTTTAACAGATGTGTTAAATGAATAAAAACAATACATGACATTTAACACTTGTATGTACAGCGCATGCTGTACGGAAGTCCCACTTATATACATTTTCACTATCAGTTTCTTGGTACGCCTGCTTTAACGTCATTTTGTGTTTAGTGTTTTACATAATATAAATAGCTTCTCATTTCACATTCCTCTTGAGTGACAGCTGGGGGCAGGAGGTGTTCTTTTTGCAAATCCATGTAAACTAAAATTCAGTTAAAAAAACAGCAAAAGAACAAAAATGTGAATAGCTAAGACAGTCAGGTAAACTGTCCTTATTGGCTTGCGAGTGTATGGTTTCGCATCATATAAAAATATGTATTTGTATACATCCATTGCTGGGTTTATTCTTCCTCTGAGGTGTGATGTTTGCAGTGCTGCTGCAGGAAAGCCTCCACCTCCCCTCTTCGCGCCAGGCTGTTGGCTTTGCCTTGGAAACATCCGTTTTTCCCCGCTCCCTTCCCTTGGAGAATTTCTAACACCCTGGAGAGCACAGAGAACCATGATACAGTACCAACATACACAAACATTTTTAAAGACGACACTAAACAAAAAAGTGGTGGTCTATCTTACCGCGGTCCCATCTCAGCCACGGGTCCGCTGGGTCCAGCCAGTAGAAACAAACCAGGTCCCTTCTCCTCTCCAACAGTCAGGAAAACCAACGTTTCCTAAGAGCACACAAAATGAGGCTTAACTAAAATATTTAACTGCTAATACCACACACTATGCAGTCAGGATATCATCTCACCTCAGTGTTTATTTCATTGGTAATGATGTTCATGAACTCATTGTCACCCTCTTTTCTGCAGAAAGAAAAAAAAAAAAGTTTTTTGTCTGAGATACGGATATTAATGCTTGATCAGGTCTCCCTGGTGATGCCTGGGTCATTGCTGTGGGGTTTTCAATATGTTTACCCTCGGGATAACCTCTACAAACAAGCACCTGTACCTGAAGAAGAATATCTTACTTGTGCAAGCTGAAGAAGTTGCCTCTCTTGGGGTCGTTCTTAAAGTTCTGGGCGATGAGGACAGCCATGTCTCGTAGCAAGCTCAGGTTAGTCTGTGCAAGACATTTTTATGATGGTTAGGGAGTCTCTTATTCTCTCTCATTATATCTGGGCTCCTTGTACTTAATGACGTCTTCTGGCAAGAAGCAGAAATTGGTTAACTACAGTTCTCAAAGCACAAAACTAAATTCCTTTTCTTACTTTCTGCAGCAGCTTAACAGACTTCTGCAACTTGTCAACTGCCTCAACGTGCTCGTCAGGCCCAGTTCTGTTGAACAATGACAACAATGTTTTTGTCCCCCTTGAGACTTTGTGAATGGGTTTAACTCACATTGGTAATAATTCAGACTTTGAACTTACTTGAGGAGAGACACCAGTGATCGCTCTGTGCTGTAGCTTTTCTCAGCATACTTCAATACCCTATTTCCTGCCAGGAAGATCAGGTTGGTTTTGTTTTTCTTTCCTTTCTCAGTTCCCAGCAGCTTTATTACCTAGAATTTTAAAAACAGAAAAGCAATACACATTGAGAAATTGATTAATCACTTGAGGTACACCTGATCTTACAAATATTACATATACATGTGTAAAACCCTGACGTATGTACATTTTCACATCTTAAGAAGTCTTAAAAATGGATCTGATATGTCAGGTTGAGGCACATCTAAGTGCTTGTCGAACCTGTAAGTGGCTGAGGTTGGACACGTGGGTTCCACAGCACGTGCTGGCATCGATGCCCTCGATATCAATGATCCGAACGGGCCCTGCATGGTCCTCTGGCAGCCCTCGACTCCTCACCTGGTTCCCACACGCACACAAACAAACAAATTATGAAACATACTGTAAATTCAACAAAAGATGTGATGAAACAATATCTAAAACCTTGACTTTTGAGTCATTGGTCGCGCAGTAAGAGGACTGTATTTCGCACCAGTAAGCAAATGAGTATATGCACCTTTTCCACAGCAGGATCATCTATAGAGAGAAGGTGGACGGTGACAGGGACGCGGGCTCTGATCTTTTCGTTTATGGCTTCCTCCAGGGCCTGGAGCTGGGCAGGCTTCACAGATGGAGTGTTGAGTTCAATGGTGCTTCTCTGACGGCCCAGTTCCCTGGAAAAAAAACAAAAAACAGAAGAGAGGTAAACCCACAAGTTTTCTCTGGTTACAGGGAAAGGAATCTGTGGAGTGGTGACGTACCAGGATGTGGTCTTGTATCCAAAAAAGGTGTCTGCCAAAGCTGTGATCAAATGTTGACCTTAGAGTCAGGAATAAACAATCAAGATTAGAACAAGTGTGTAATAACAATTGATAATCATAGTCATACATTCGTTGTTCAATCTGGCAAAGGAGTTACACCTACATGAGCATGTACACAGTCCCTGGCCTTATTAATTTACTGTTACTCACCTGAGTGTTGCTGCATGTGGTCAAACCTCCTCTCCCAGTCCACCTTCAGCTGCACCTCCTGACCCACCTCTAGAGGTGAGCCCACAAAGTGCACGGCTTCAGGCCCCTGCCTTGTCACCCTCAAAACCGGGACGTCTCCGATCAACCCATGGTCATCTGGCTGAAGGAGGACACCACAAAACATGCATATAATCACATTAATATCCTATAGTGGACTCATTGTTACTCCTGATCCAGACAATCCCCAAATGAACAACATTATCTTCTTTTTTCTGTGATCACTGATGGGACTTGGTGGAGTATGATTTTAAGAAACCAGCTTACTTGGCCGCCTCCCTCAGGAAACAAGATAGTGTCTTGAAGCTTGACATTGAAGCCCTTCAGAGTGTCTTTCTTTCCACTGACTTCTTGCTTGAGCTCGGCTGGGCAGCAGGATACCACAGAGGTAACAAACTAAAAGGAGAACCATGAAATGAAAACTGATACACTACAGGAAGTAGTAGAACATCTTAACTGCTACTGAGTAAAGTGAATTATTTCCAGTGCGTTAATGAAATGTGAAAACCCTGCATTTACTCTGCTATTGCGTCGTCACGGGATTATATAACTAAACATACATCAAATGTATATTGCCCTAAATGAAGCTGAGAGTAGCGTTAGTAAGTTACAATGCCTTGCCCCAACTGTACCGTTAGTTAGCAATCATGCTAATCACTTTAGCTGTAAACAAACGTTACATTTCCGGTGTGTGTTTTCGCATGCTATTAAACAGTTCGGAGCTGACAAACCGTCTTGAAACAGACCCATACCTCTTTCATATAGCAGTCTCGTTGACACTGAAAAGCCATTCTGGAGTGTTTTTCGGGAACAACTATCTGAGACACGACTTATCATAAGTGACTGACTGTGACAGCGCCACTACGGCAAGCAACGCAGTCCAAACTTCCTTTTCACCGGCTTGGGTTGACTTCGACTTGTTCATTATATAACGACATCTTTACACAAGCTTAAAACTCTGTAACTTTATATTTGTGTATATATATATATAGATAGATAGATAGATAGATAGATAGATAGATAGATAGATAGATAGATAGATAGATAGATAGATAGATAGATAGATGAATGTAAGTATCAAATAAAAATAAACTTAATAAAAATAATCAAGAAATTG
>JAVQJD010044663.1:0-24740 GCA_036023655.1 Nannoperca australis
TGATGACCTGTATTTCTAATAATAATAATAATATATATATATAATATCTAATAATATAATATCTAACACAACAGGAACAGTGACATTGTTGGCTTCCTTCTTGCAGGGACTCCAGGAAAGACTGATGGTCCTTTTCCCCCAAGACGTCCTGCTGCTGTCAGTTGACAACAAGCGCCTGAATATAAGATACGAGGTAGTGAAATGACTACAAATACCAGTGACTACCTATAATAATACCTCCTCAACCGCTGTGGCATAACACACGACGTGTAGAGTTGGTGGAACGTTTCATAAGGCTCACCTAACACCTACAACGTTTCCGCCAGTAGCTAAAATGAGGCTCCTCTTGTACAACCGCAGTGTAATTTTATGGAAGTGAAAATGTCTGCACAATTTACTGAATGTCTCCTGCGTCTTCTCTAACAGGGCAGGTTGCCCCGACACAGCATCAGGGCAGTGGAGAGGTCAGCCATGCCTGGACGGCTGGAGTTTGAGCTGACAGGTATCTTGTGCAAACGTGTGACGTCAATACTCGTTATTTAGCTACATGTAGCATTGGATTATATTATATTATTATATATTATATATTATTAGTCGTTTCATATAATCACTGGTGTGGTCTAGGTGAGCTGGTGGAGCCCCTGCAGGTCTCCTGTACCTGTGTGGAGGATTATCGGACCTGGATCTTTCAGTTGCAACAGGTTAGTCTGTGCATCTTTAAAGGAATGTGACATGGTTAAGAATAATGTAAGGTAACGTTACACATAATAATGGTTAATTGTTCAATTTCAAAATATGAAAAGGATGATGTTAAGCTGATGTTGTGTGTGCAGTTTGTTTCTGCTGCCCCAAGTGGCCAAAGAAAGAATCAGTTAATGCAGGTTTAAGATTTAAGAGTAAGACCTCCAGGCTGAGAACCAGTGCTTTAGCCTCTTTACTACCTTTCCATTACTGAGGACCATTTCCCATGAAATGCTGCAAACTTTTACATTTCTGAATACAGTTTTTCCAGCTCTTTGGCAGCCGCTCGTTTTAGTTTGACATAAAAATCAACTTGTATTAACTTGTTTGAGATCAAACGCACACTTTTATTTTGAAAATCCTTGGGGTTCAACATGTTTTGGTCATCTGGACATGGGACAAACACTTCTAACTTAAAGCCCACTCAACGTCAGTCATAGTTTCGTTGATGCAGGAACAAAAAAAAGGTATAAAGTTTGTGTTTGGAAGAAATGTTCCTGTGTGCCAAGGTGACATCTAATACCTTAAATATGAAGCAACTTTGCATCAACAGGATTTTGTCTTTGATCTGCAGCCAGACAGAAGCAGCCACGTCACCGTGAGTCACGCTGGACCTCCGCTCATGCCAAAGCTGCAGAGGAACAGGAAGGAGTCCCAGGAGCCGATGATAACCGCCGGCCAATGTCGCATCAATGGACGCAGCTGACTCATCAGAGTGGGGAAATCTTGAAAATTCACTGTAATTACAAACCTCAAAGAACCTGTAGATAGTTTGTACATATTACTTTTATGTCAAATTGTGCCACAAAATGGAGAAACAGCAGTGAAGAGGTTCTGAAATGCCCCCAGCCTCATTTTGATATCTTTGGGTGTCACTCTGAGAAGCTACTTATATTTCTCTTGCATGTGGGTCAGTTTAAGGTCAGACCACAGCTGAGGAAATGTTAGATGTATAGACTGTAGAACCGCAAAGGTTACTAAAGAAAATAGAGCTGAAGATACTGTACATATGTAGCTGTGACGTCTTTACTATAAAATACATAATGTTTGACTTTTTCACAATAAACTCTTTAAAATCTCTAAAGAGTAATTCATTCAACACAAC
Source organism: Nannoperca australis (assembly GCA_036023655.1). Lineage (NCBI taxonomy): Eukaryota > Metazoa > Chordata > Actinopteri > Centrarchiformes > Percichthyidae > Nannoperca > Nannoperca australis. The sequence goes on from JAVQJD010044663.1 coordinate 1,847, forward strand.
ATAAAATGAAAGTATCTGTATTTATTTCAATGGTTAAACATTTACAGTAGTGTGCAGAGATCCAGTGTTTTACAGGATTCATATTTATTGTGGCATCAGAAATGAATCAAACTGAGAAGTTTATAACTATAGTGTCATAATATTTGTCGAATCTTTGTTCATATAAATTACAGTCATAAAAGTAAATGAACCGTTTTCTACTCTTTATACATGAAGCCATCTACAGTGAAGTACATTTACATCAGAATCTCCTTAGAGAACAACCAGCTAGAGGAGTATAAATATACACGCTGCAACAGCAACCACTTAAATTACAACTAACAACGCAGATATAGAAAAGAGGGTTATAAACATGTCATGTGCCACTGGGAGCGTTTACATTTCAATGTTGATTATAGTGGTTCATTAACAGCAGTTACACTGCGCTTTTGGTCGTGTGGGGATTTGTACACTTAATGACGGGAGCCATGTTTATAATGTGGGCCTAAATGTAATTCAGTGCTTTGTGTCTGACGGGTTTACTTGATCCTGTATGAGTAGTGTAATACAATAATGTCTAGCTTTTATTCAGCTGGGCTTTAAAAAAAATAAAGTTTAAAAAAACAAAACATGCAAAGTTACACTTTTACCACACAGATGCTCAATGTACATGAGTCCCAATGACGTGTGCATTTCCTGGTTTTTAAAGGACAGGGCTGGTGTTACTTTATATTTTTATTTACTGTCAAATACCTTGAAAAGACAAAACCCAACAATGTCCAATGTTTTTTGTTTATACCAATTAGTGAGTGTTCAATAATGGGATGAGTTTGTCTTCAGGGCCGTCTGCCTGGCAGACATTCCTGAGGGCAAACTTCTCCCCGGTGTCTGCGCTGAACTGCAAGCTTTGACTCTTGGTAAAGTTGAGTGAGGACAGCAAATGCTGAAAGGTTGACAATAAAATAACAAGCACTTCAATGAAAACTGAACAGATGAATTTGCCTTGATTTTGCCTCCTCACACCAAACCTCTGTTAAATTTGCCAAATTACAGTTGCTGTATTCAAGGTTGCCAATATCAGGCACCATCATGAGTCAAAACATGCTAGATTCAGAGCTGCGTTCCCATCTGATAAAGATTATTAATGTTTGTTGGGCTAAACTATTCCCTAAAACTGTAGTTTTTAGCAAACGTTACTCAAACAGTAGCAAACAGTACATCTGCAGGGGACTATTTTCAGCTGCTCTAGTCAGTATTTATGTCAGTAGGATGGTTAAATGGGATCAACTCAAAATAAACTACAGAGTGTGTTCATGGTAATGAAGGAACATGTGTTTTAATGGACAACAGTGGAGGACTACACTCTAAGCCTTGGCTGCACAGAGAGAACTTGTCAGTAGGATCAGTTGGTGAATGCTTTTGGTCTTTTCAAGGGCTTTGTCGACAATAATAAAAAAATAGAATAGAGTCATCCTAATCCTTTAATCAGATTAGGGCACTAACAGAAAAGAAAAAAAAGCATTAGTGTAGTGCAGCCTTGAAAAGAGTCTGTCCTTCATTTATGTTGCAACAGAATCATGAAAACAATTAAACCTCCATTCTGCACAGTTGCATCTGTTCACGCAGTCCAAAAACACATGGATGGAAAGTGAGCGCTGCACACTGATGCACTGTGGCGTACCAGGTACTGGATGGACTAAACACAAAAAACACACCGGGCATTCATTTCTTCTCGTAACCAGCGTTAAATACGTGGACTACATGACTGAGCATCTTCTTGTCTGCCTTCTGAAATGACAGCGGCGCTCAGTGTGAACAAAGACAAAAGATCAAAGGCCTCTGACGTGTACTAATGCAGCTCAGCAGCAGGATTTGCCTTTTGTCTGATGTTGTGATATCAGGTGAATCAGTCTCCTGCACCTCACAAAGCTCCTCTGACTGCACGAGACGCACGGGACATGACTGGAGTTAGCCTCGTTCCACAGTTGTCCTCGGACGTGAACCGAGGAATGTACACATTTACCTGTTATATGTTTACATGTACCACCTGCGCTGGTAAATGTGCATGCATGTATACCACACTTACCATACAGATGCTTGAAAATGTTCACAGAAAGAATGCATAAAGTGGAGGCTCCTACCAAATTCTGAAACCTGTGTGAAAGTGTTGCAAAAATGTAAAAAAATGTCCTAATGTGAACTTTTGTCAACGGACTTTTTGTATAAAATGTAAAAGAGGATTAAAAAGCTTCGCACTCTCGTTTCAAATTTGTATTTACAGCTCGCATGCTAAAGGAAAAGGCTGACACACAGCTTAGCAACCGTGTCAAACACGTTGGCTTGTTTTAGTACCTGCACACTAGACGTGGGTCCCACCTCAATCTAAAATGAAAACAGTGAGCCGGAAGCTTGAGAACGCAGCAAAGCAGCTGAAATGCACCTCGGACACACGACAAGTTGCAGTAAAAAATGTTTAGTCTTCCCCCCCCAGTTTCTGTGTGACACATTTGATGCGGATGTTTTCCCGGAGGTTGCGGAGGCGCGCGCTGCGACTCGTGATTTCCTCCACGTAGGTTTTGGGGAACCAGCCCCGTTCCCCGTCCGACAGCCGGATGCCCTCCACCCATCCTGGTGAGAGACAACTTAGACCTTAGACCTCAAACAAGCCGCTACACATTATCACCCAGTTCTTGTTTAAAGTTTAAACTTTTTATGGCCACAAGTTACATTCGTTTAGCCGCAGGTTGAAGTGGGAATGCAATTAATCTGAAAGAGGACTCCATCCAGATTCTTACCATCACTTGTAATGGTTTTAGCGTGAAGGATGTCGGCCTTTTCCAGGGTTAACTCATCGTGCTCTTGGGCCTGATAGCTTTTGATGCACTGAACCTGGGATATATCTGAGGGGAGAAGACAAGACAAACAAAGATGAATGAGAGGATTTGAAAGGTTTACTCTGATCCACAGTGCAGCTAAAGCTCTCGACCGACCATCATTCTCACTGGCGTGCTCGATGTCTTCGAGCGGATCGGATGGAAACATGGCTGTGATCCATCTCTGCTTCCCGCTCCTGGGTAGACAGGAAACAGGGCAGTTATAGCTGGGGTCCTACAGGGTCCAGCTTGGACTGAAGTTACTAATAATCACTTTTACTTATATAGCACCTTTCAAAACATAGTTACAAAGTGCTTCCCCCTCCATAACAGAAGCAATGAGAATGAGTTTTCAATAGTTATTTAAAAGAAGTCATTGTGACTTCAAGATTTATGTCAACAGGAAGTCTGTTCCAAAGGTTTGGGTCTCCTGTAGTTTTAGTCTCAGGGGTCCGTAGCTGTTTTGTTGAGATCTGAGGATGTGCACAGGTAGATGGAGGCATAAACGTTCACAGTGTTTTAAAAACTAATGAGTAAACTCTTAAGATCAGTCCTGAAGTTAACAGAGTCAATGCAAAGAGGCTACAACGGGTGTTATGTGATCTCTTTTGTTGGATCCAGTTCACAGTCTGGCTGCAGCACTTTGTAAAACGTACTCACTGAACACACGAAGAGTGAATGACAGCGATCGGCTGCTGAGAAGATAAAGGAGTTGTTACTCACTCAGTGTGCGACTTGAGGAGGATCTGGTGTTTGAGCTGCTGGCCTTCACACAGCTGCAGGTGGAAGATGAAGCCCGAGATGCCCTGCAGCTTCTGACTGAGATCCTTCACTTTCAGCTCTCCTATCTTGGCATGTACAAACACCATGAACTTCCAGGCACTGCAAAACAAAAGGTTTTCATTTCATTATCACGATCACCAGCAGACATTTCTAAGTTACTTCACCGTAATAACCTGCTGGTGAATCTTTAAAGGCACTAATCTGTCAACTGGTTCTGATGGTGTGATGATTGGAGCTGTTAATCTCAGTGTCCTGACCTCAGGTCAGATCCATGGGGTCGAGGTCTGTGGTGGTGAGTGTGGCTGCCTGCTGCAGGTTGTTCTTGACACTACCACTAGGAGGCGGCAAAGTCAGAAATGTTTAAATCCCACACATTGTTGCTTTAAAGGTTCGGGTCTATCTTCAAGGAATAGTTTGATATTTTGTGAAAAAACACTTTCTAGCTGTGAGTAAAATGAGAAGCTAAATACCACTCATCAAATATGAAGCTAGAGCCAGCAGGCGTTTAGCTTAGCTTAGCTTAGCGTAGCTTAGCTAGAGTCTGGGCTGGTTGCCTGCTGGTTTCCTTCCCTGTGATTTCACCTCCTGAATCAAGGGGCACCTTGATACCTGACACCTGTAACCATGTAATTGTTTTGTTGATCTACCTCTTGGGGAAAAAATTGGTAAATGGTCATTTTTGTTTAAAAAGGACACAAAAATAACAAAAACAAAGTTGCTTGAAAGAAATATAGGTAAATGAATAACTGGGTAGCAGCATCTCAATATACTGTAGTGGATAGTCTATTAAAGGATAAACACTTTTACTTCTTCCAAAGATCATTTTGTTTTTTCTCCATTTTAATTGTTTTTTAAAGGATTTTGAAATTGAATTATAATCTTAAAGGGGAGTCAAAAACCACCGGTTTTTAAACTTTCTTCTTTAAGAACCCAACATAAATGAGATTTCTTTATCTGATTTCCATTTTCTTTTGTTCATTTCGTTAAACTTTCACTTTTTAACTTCAAAATATTCTTCATGTTTTATTTTGGTTGACTTCGTTCAGCCAAGAAATAGTCAGAGTGAGAGAGCTGCTGGTCGCGGCTAAAAATCCTTGTTCTGTGCAAAGAAATGCATTGTAAAGTAACCCAAGTGTTATATGAGGAGTAGTCTGCGTTAGCAAACTCAAGAGGTTATCTTCCAGTCTCTTGAATTCAACTTCCCTCTTTGTGGATCCCGTGGACAGCGTTTACTTGTGGTGAACGTACCTGTGGTGTACTGCACCTCCTGGTTTCTCGCTTTCTAAACCAAGTACTTGTGGACAACATGGACCCCCTTCATTTTGTGAAATCAAATCTACAGAAAATATCATTGAACGGAATAAAAAATCCAAACAAAGACCCTCTTTTTAGCGCTAGGTCCGAATCACCCAAGGGTCGGGCTTAGCTCGACTGCATGCCACTCACTCCTTCCTCCTGGACAGCAGGAGACAGTCGTTGAACAGGTGGAGGTACACGGGCTTCGTGGGCAGCTTGAGCTTTGATCCAGAAATGCTCATCGTCTGAGTGTCCACTTCCAGGAGCTCGCCGTGTTTCACCAGCCAGCGGGACTGAGAGATCAGGGGGAAGATCTACAGGGAAAGGATACGTTGCTAAATAAGAAGCACTGTTCCAAACACGAACAATGCAGACAATTTCCCAAAGACTTCAGTCACCTTTCCCTCGAAATTGATTTTCTTATTGAGGTGAATAAGTTCCTCCATCCTCTTCATTGACTGCACACTGGAGTTACATTCTTTGATGATCTAAGGAGACGCACACCAACATGGTTATTACCGTCACCAGTCATAATACTGGTTCTCATCCAACTGCCTATTAAAGACGGTAATCACCACCTTTTTTAGCTCGTTGAAAGCTTTCGTGGCAGTGTCCTCATCCCGGGAGCCTGGTGTTGTCCTCTTTAAGATATTCTGAAAAATAAAGATGTTTTTGAAGACATGCCAAAGAGTAAACAATACTCTTGTTATGCACCGTTGGGGAGAAAAACGTGATACGGCAAATTGCTTAACCGGTTCAAATTTTACTCCATTTACAGTTTCACGTAATTGGGTTTCAAGTGCGAACACGACTTCTGCAGTGAATGTTTAATGGTGTACCTCCACCAGCATTTTAAGTCGTGTGATCCTCTGAAATGGGAGGATTAGAAAGGAGGTCAGAGGAAGTCTCTGGCAGATGGGGTCCTCCTCCAGACGAGCCAGGATGCCGGGGAAACGAGGGTTCTCGTGCCTGAGCGGACGGGACAAGCACATTTAAACAAACGCTTGGTGAAAGCGGGTGTAAATTCCAGCATGCGTTTTAACCCGAGAGAAACAACTGTGGAGCTTTCTCTGGATGAACCGTCTGCAAGTTAAGTCATGCAGGTGTAAAATAACACCTGAACACCCTCAGAGGAAATTATGGACATCCAGCACGAAACAATTAGACTTTATGCTCTACAGCCACGAGTGTGCACAGAGGACTAGTGCAGAGATACATTTACATATATGTTGGTGTTACAAACAGCTGATGAGTTATAAGCACGATGACATTGGTTCCTCACAGCAAACGCTGGTATGTCTGCTCCTGGTAAGCCTGGTTGGTTACATAAGGTAAGTAAACCCTTCGCAGGGCCGGGCAGTGCTCCAGGACGATGTCGCACACATCAAAACGCAGAATGTCCTCCTCCAGCCTGTGCTCCAGGTCCTGCAGAAACCTACAGGCAGCGAGAAGGAACGTACGCTCAAGAGAAGGAGGCGACAGGACTGACATGTTCAAATAAAGACCTGAGGGCAACAGAGGCGTATCGACAGCACGTTACTTCACCTCTCACTGACATCTTTGACTTCAGGCAGCTTGGAGAAGAGCCACTGCTTGTCCTGAGCTCCGAGACACTCGGCGAGCTCCTGCGACAACATGAAGTGGTCCACCGCGATCGTCAAACTACGAATGTACGACGCCTCAGACGTCACCAGCTCAAACTTTGCCTAAGTTGAGGAAGATGCAGTGTGTCAGCCGGCCATCTACAACACAGGAACCAGCAGAGGGCACTTACAAACTCTGAGACGTCTCGTTCACCTCCTGTAATTTCCTTTCCTCGTTGCTGAAGTTGTCGAGCTGGCCGCTGGTTCGAACATCGGGGATGTCCTGCCACAGTGCAAAAGCAGAGCCCCGGGATGAGCGGAAGGAGCTGGATGGGGACAGATTAGAAGGGGAAGGGGTCCCATCTGACTCCTCATCCCGGAGCCCCTCGTCCTCGGTGCCCGGCTCCTTCCCTTGCTGCCTCTGGATCTCTCTGTTGATGGCCACGTCACTGTACTCCTGGTACAGAATCGCTGCAGGAGACGTCCACGGTGAAAAGGTTGTTACAGGAAAATGCAATCAAGTTTCAGGTTTAATCAGGTGCAACATCTAAACTTACAGCTGGGCAAAAACCGTGATAAGCGATTGGAAGTAGCGACAGTTGGCAGTGTGCTGAAGTCCTCCTCGATGGATTTCTTTCGCATTCTGGGAAGAAAATGTGAATTGACGTCAGTACGCGTCTTTTAATCTTTGCTGTTTTTGCGCTGAAATATTTTCTGACCACACTTACCCGAGTTTTGTGCTCCACCGATGCAAAGGCATGCCATTGTCACTGCTGGGCAGAGCGGGTGCAGGTCCTACAGGACTGTGGGGGGCGCTGTCACTGGAACATCCTGAGCTGCGGTGTTTGGAGTTTGACTTATCTAAAGAAGATCAAAAGCAGACAGTGCAGGTCCATCAAGCCAATTTCATTCAGAGTAAATACAATATATGACACCCTCTATCCTTAGACCCTCGATTCAGATAAGGTGTGAGGAGCAGGGAAGAAGCAAGGGACCACATGAAATGATACCCTCAGTTTGAACCTTTCTGGGGGGAGGGTTTCATGACTTCCTCAGCTGTTTGGTAGATTATTAAGAAGCCGTCAGCAGTTGAGCTGTAGTCAAAGAGCCTCAAACATGCTCAAGTGTTACCAAGTAACCTGTAACAAAGTTACCTAGTCCAGTGATTCCAAACCAGGGGTACTTGTACCCCGATGGGCCCTCCTGCAGTTACCAAGGGGGTGCATGGAAAATGATGATCTGATAATATGAGACAACCTTTCCAGAATTACGATCATACGGGTCTCCTGTGAAGAAGAATATTGTGACCCATATTTACGTTTATGACGGGAGCAAAGGCGGAAGTCCATAGAGTGACAAAGTCCGAGTATGGAGGAGGTTGTTGTGGATGGATGGGTCAAACGACACAGGAGGTGGAGGTTCAGGACCGCTTCACAGTGTTAACCAGCTGGTTATCATTGTTACCATGACGCTTAGACATGCCGTTTTGGGAGTCACTGACAGACGACCTATTCTGTTGTTTATGTTGGAGGACATTATGGGATCCACATGTGTGCGGTGCTTATCTTTATAGTTACTGTCAATAGCTTACCAGCTACTCTCTGACTGCACAAGACATGCCTCAGTTTCCCACCAGCAGAAAGACTAGCTGGAAAAAACAACAATCTCAAAGTAAATGGTTTGAACAACCGGTTTCTGTCATTCCAGATGTGCAGAAGTACAAATGCAAACTTGGCCACAACTACTAAAGAAACACCACTGAACAAAATCATCTCCTCTATCAAAAGGGTATGATAAAGGGCCACCATCTAATAGGGTGGGCAAAAAGGTTAGGAACACTGAGCTAATCCTGGGAGGTGACAAATATTTTCTTCTCTAGTGTGTTTTCAGACATGTGAGCCTTCATTAGAGCGAAGCTACACAGATGAGAGGTCATGAAATAAGGAGGAACAGAAGAAGATGACCTGCAACAAAGGTCCAAAGCTGGACTCATCGGGATTACACAGTCAGCATCTTAAACCCTTAAATAGTTTCATAGACTTACACCTATAAAATGATGGAAAATAGTGGGAAACAATGCCCGTCGCAATTAAGGTAAATTCTTCTAATTGCTTATTTTGTTGACCAACAGTCCAAAACAATAATATATTCAATTTACAATTATATAAAACAGAAATGCAGCACATTCTCACGTTGGAGATGTTGGAACCAGCAAATACTGGTTCATTTTCTGCCAGTCAAATAAGTGATTCATTGACTATTGATGAGTGTTAACGAGAAATTAAACATTCTGTTCTCATATACAGTCCACCTTTTCCACCTGCTGACCTATGACCTCTGGAGACAGGGCTGGGAACAACAAAGTAAAGGCTAGTTGAGGCTAGTTGAAAGAGATGAGGTGTGACACTGAGGGATGTTTCTAAGACTGATGATCCTCCGAGTTGAGTTCAGTCATGTTCACACTCACTGTCCGGCGAACGTAATGAGCGTTTCCATCAACTGACTTGCAGCGAATAAACTCGGATTGTTGCAAAGCATGGTTTTAGGCAACGCTTTACGCAGGTTGTAGTCGGCCGGTAAACGGAGCAGCAGCAGGAAACAAAACAAGTCGCCTTGGATTTCCCCACAACTACAGGAGAAAGATGGAGAGAGGAATTAGTTTCTGTTGGGCAAGTTTGACTTGTTCTCTCGTCAGCTGGTGTCGGCCATGTTTCATGTTGTCTGAAGACAAATGAAACAGCTGAGTTAGATTTGTTTTGTAGGTTTTATCAAATTTTGCCGTTTCCATAGAGCTTTTCTAATTTGCCACCTATTTTGTCTTATTCAAGAAAAAAACCCACTGAACCTGTTTTATTTATCACTTGTGGTGTGTGATATTGTTGTGTAATGGGTTTTTATACTGCTTTTAATTGTCTAGCTAAGGTTTCTGGATCACCTTCCAATGAAATGTTACCCCGATGCTGGTTCTGTTGTCTACTCACAGTCCGGGTGGGGGCTGAGGCTGTTGGAGGTCTGTCTGTCCCGGGAGGCGACCCGTGCAGACAGCGACTTTCCCAGCTTCAAGGTGAAGGAGCTCTTCCTCTGAGACAGCTGGAGTCGAGATATCAGTTCCGAAGCCGAGAAGCGTCGCCGTTCTTGATCCGCTTGGCGGCTGCGTGACAAAAAGCTCCCCCCTGTGGCACTTGATGTCTCTACAGTCCTCCTGTCTTCCCCCACCCCTGGAATTGAGTCCTCTATTATCTGCAGTGGTTCTGCAGGTAGATGAAAAATGTCATCGTGATCCGTAACACCGTCTGTGGATGAAGGACTTGAAGGGGCCTCCAGGGAAGATAATCCACTAAGGTCCTCCTCCAGGAAAGACGCAAAAGGTCCCGGGAAGATGTAGTCTGCATCCAGGATCGGGCTGCTGAGAGATTCATCGCTCGGGCTGTCTGGGGAATAGACCTGCATCTTTCGCCCTGGAAACAAGAAAATAACTTTGTTAGATCACGAGGAAGCACATGAAGAGTTTCTGAAGCTTAATTTGTTATATCAACTAAATCCACGTTACTGCACACTCACGGATAGACTTCTCTTTCAGGGAACCCTGTGACGTCCTCCTCTGAGGCTGGCGGGAGTCTGGGCTCTGAAATCCAGGACCTTCAGGTGAAGATGGGGAACAAGGTAACTGAGATTCCCAGGAGTCTCTGTTTGTGTATAGAGAGGACAGAGGGAACGACAGAGGGAGGCTCAGAGCGGCGTGGAGAGGACGACATACTGTTGTGACAGCACGAGGTCTGTCCGTCTGCACCTGCAAAGAAGTCCTGACGCCATTATAGCATTCAAGCTCACCGTCACCCGCTCGTACACAAGAGTTCAAATCAAACGGTGTTTCATGTTCTTTCTCTGTCCTGTGGCAGCCGTTCTGCATGTCATTCAGTTCATTTAGTGTGTGTCTGAAGCCGTTCAGGGGCAGGGAGTGCGTTGTGAATTGTGCGTCTGGAATAAGAGTTGGCCTCTGGGAGCCAAGACCGTTAAGTTTAGGAGTCACTGGTGGCTGTAGCTCAATGAAAGCCAATGTTTCCTGCTGGCACACAGCGACATGCTTGTGGTGGCACGGGTGGAGGAGAGGCCTGTCCTCCTGGGCCTCGCTCAGAGCCTGGGACTCCCCTGAGCCAGGGATCCACATGCTGGGACTCTTACCTCTGCAGTGAAAAGCGTGAAGGTGGGGCTGAAAATCAGGAAAAGGAGAGAATCCATACCCAGGGAGCATGGTTGAACGCACACATGGAAGCTGCAAAAGAGAGAAAGAGTACAACTATTTAATATGTTTTCCTAAAAAAAACTGTTTGTTTATAGTCTTTTCTCAGGCCACAACAAGTAGGAACACCAACATGGAAAATTAGGAGGAATTACTTTCTAAAATGGCTTCAGTACATTTTTGGGATGTATATTACCAAACACACACACACACACACACACACACACACACACACTAAGCAAACACTCCTGGAATTAACAAGATGGACCTTGAAACTATTTGACGCATGCAGGAATTTTCCCCAGTCAAACCCAGTCTTCACACACAGACCCACGCAGAGCTGCCTGGACAGACACACACACACACACACACACACACACACACACACGCACTTAGTCTGGTGTAGAGTGTCTCCTGAGCCGTGTCTTCCTGCTCTAATTAAAGACCTCTCCACACACAGTATTCAGACCCTGTACTTAACATCGTGCACACACACACACACACACACACACACACACACACACACCAGCTCCAGACAGAATACCACAACAGACAGACAGACAGAGGAAGAGAGCCCATCCGCAGCACTCTCACCTTTCACCTGAGATCTAAACTCATCCCTCACGCTGGCTGTTGGTCTACCTTCATGTCAGCCAGCAGGCACCGCTTCTGATTGAATATTTACAATGAGTTCAAACCCAGCAGCGAGTCACACAGCCAGCTCTCCTGACAGCCTGTTAAAACACACACTCTCTTCTCTCCCTCCTGCTTCCTGAGCAGGTAATCCTCAACTTCTGACTTAAGCACCAGGTAAAAGGATCTGTATATACAACACACACAGTCTCATACGTACGCACAGAAGGACAGAGAGGTAAACTGGCACCTCATAACCAAAAGAAGTTACTGCAGACCATGCTTCTATTTCAGGTTTGTAAAAGCACAAAGCTATTTCCTGCAACACTTCCTCCAGCCTTTCAATTAGCCTTGCTAGCATAGTCACAATAACAATCTTCAGAGTTGATTTCCTGTGTTAATGTCAGTTCTGTTCTATTCGTTCAAAGAGAAATTAGTTGATGACGGCTTGTGACAAAGTTACTCTTAGGAGCTTCCGGAGAGCAAAAGACAAAACGTATAAACCTCAACTTTTCGTTCTCTTAGGTCTTTAGCCCAGTGGCTTTACTTTAGTGAAAATAACCCGGCCAGATAGCATTTACCTGGCAATAAGTTAGCTTAGCCACGTTAGCTAAGAAAAGTCTAGTATTGTTACGGTACGCTAGTTTGGCAGTTAATATACATTAAAAAAGAAAAGGTTGAGAGTCGATTCTTGACCGTCTCACCACCAGGTCCATTTAGTAGCTGTTCTGGAGCTTTCGTCACTTCGCTGTGTTTTCCCACTTGTTGTGGAATTGTAGGTGTTCACAAATACCTTTTTTTCTGAGTCTTGTTGGCTTCAGAATTTTTATTTTTAAAAAAAGTTTAATTATTTTGTGTAATTTATCCACTTTGTGTAATACACGTTTTGTACACTGGGGGCAGACAACTAGAACGGGACTGAATTTAAACAGGAAGAGAAATGCAGCCAGGTGTGTTGCATGCCAGGTGGGGAGTTTTTTGACCGTGGCCACGGCGTTTGCAGGTAGCGTAGCAATGGCTCACGTTTAGATATGCTACCCAGCTGTGTGACTGATGATGTTCCACATGGATGTCAGAAACTTTGTAAATATCTGTAAGCAATTAATGAAGCGGCAAAAAGCAAAGGTAAACATCTGGGCTTGGGAAGTGGTTCGAGTGTTTGCTGACATTGCGGCACCTCAGTGACTCATTGGAAAGCCTCTACATTTTGTTCTAATAGACAATTGTGGGCACACAGAAGGGAACATTGTGTGTGTTAATTGTTAACTTATCTCTTTTATCTGTTTGTTCACAACCACACACACACACACACACACACACACAGCAGGCTCTTTGTTGTGGATGATTCTGTAATTTAGAGTTTAAATATCATACTGACACACTGTAAATCTGAGAGATACTTATATTACATTGTAGTAAGTAATATAACATTAAGCTGTACACCTGTAATTCACATGAGCATAGTAGTGTCTTTTAAGAGGATAAAAGCATGAAATAATGCTTTTCCCGAAAGTCTAACTTTGTTTATAACGGCGTTAGCTTTTTCCTGGAGAATCCCATGTGCTGTATGTTGTGAATATGAGGCTGTTGAAAAGCCACACCTGTTCTTGTGGCAACGGTACTCAGCCCAGTCAAACCTATCTCCCTCACTGTTTCTCTCTTACACTCACACACTCACACACACACACACACGTTTGCATGCATGTATGAATGCATGTGCACACACATACACACACAGAGCAGGACAGGCACAAATGGTTACCTGTTCCCTGCTGCAGACAAAGGCAGCCTTTATCTGTGTGCCTGGGCCAGGCTGCCCTGAGCACAGGACACCTGAGAGGGTGTGGGAACTGCTTATACTGATCCACTCATATAGTGCAGCCACTGAGCCATATAAACACATGCAGACCACTGCTGCGTAATGACACAAGCTTATTGGTGTCTGGATGTGATTACTGGCTGGTTATACTGTAATCCTGCTGTAGATGTACAGCATTAACCGAACTTTACTTACCTCTATCTACAGTCTGTCATATGAGATTAAGTATGAATTATTTCCTGGTTTACAGTGTATTGTCTAGAAAAACGGTGTTTCAGTTTCCACCATCATCTCGTCTTTCAATGCTGTCCTAACCAGTGAATGCTCACATAATCCTCCACCAACAGCCAAGTGGTCATAAATCAACATACTCTTTGTGGAAAATTAGTTATCTGCTCATTTGATCAACAAACCCCAAGGATCCCAAAAACTGACAATAAGCCTCGCCAGCACATTCATCAAAACATGAAAGCATCCGATTACACGTAGTGCACATTCCTCACGTGAAACAATTATATCACGCTATTCAAATTTCAATTCCAAAGACATGTAATTTCCCTTGTCATAGCAGGGTGTTATTTGTGACGGTTATGGACTTTGCTGCCAGCGTTTCCCCCTGTAATTTCACTAGGCTGCTCTAAGACGCCACGTCTGCGTACAGCAGTTAATGAATGGCACTCTAGCGTGCCTTTAATACCAGCAGCCGTACGAGGAGCATTTTTAATTGTGACATTTTTCATCTCAAAGGTCTCACAATAATCCTTTAATGGAGCGTAGCACCTGAATACAAGCATAAATCCAGCGCTGATTCAGCTTCACGACAAGAGCCAAATGTTGTGTAACTGCATAATTTCATTTCATTTGATGTTTGCCAGGGGGGTGGGGGTGGTGACAGTGGTAAAACAAATGGATGCACTGTTTGAGCTGTTTGTGGTTCCTGGAGGTGAAGAAATACATTTCTGCACTGTTTATGTTTCCAGTGTTAGGGAGTCACCGCGTTAAAGTGGCAGACGCTTCAAACTAGAGCGCGGGACGTTTGCGGATGAATGAACGTCCACTACGTTCAAGCCGTTGCCAGGTGAGTTCACACAGTACTGATTCAGCCTGTCACCATCGGGTCAGGTTCTCTGTATGTCGCAGAATCCCGGAGACCAGAGGTGAACTGGTAGTAAAACCAGAGCCATGTAGACAGCGTCGGGCCAGTGGAAGCTCAAAAAGCTTGACAATCACATGATTCACGTGGACGATTCAGGAAGTTCTCTCTACACGGCTCCAGTTCGCCAGAGCTGAGGGAAGCAACTATGGAGACGGAGTAGCTCCAGCAACTGGGAGTATGGAGGAAGAAGCTCCAAGAACAGTTTATGATGCTCCAGATCAAAAAGAAATGGAAACACGGTGGAGCTTTTCCTGGTTGGAGAGGCTGAAAGAGGGCAGACAGGATGTGGCCTTACTGCTCCTGAACAGGTCTTAATACTTAGAGTAGACTACGCTATTACATTTACTCTACCTATATAACGGATTATTGTCTTCCTTATGTCATACGCCATAACAGACAGTGTTTGGGTAATTACTCTCACTTCCAGAAGGTGGAGACAAAAAGTCCAAGCTCCAGCTTTAATATCTCACACAGGAAAATGCTCATAATATATCCTGCCTGGTTTTTATGTGTGTGGATTGATGACTCAGCTTTCTGCTGAGATTTCTCTGCCTGAAAACACTCTGCTTTGTTTGGCTCAGTCGTGCAAGGTAGGCGTTTGCTCGGGTGAGACATCCTTTGGAGCTGGCTAGACATCATTCAAACATCAACATCAAGCTTTCCTACATGACACCACAAGTCTAACTTTCTCTGAATTCAACACCTCCACTGAATACAGGTCTTTTTTTCTAATAAAGCAGTAAAAGATGCAAACAAGCAGCGACAAAACTGACAATCGATCGATCCAGCTAGAAGCACGAGCAGCAAATAATCACTACAGAGCACCATATGCGGATTAATACGCATTAATGTCCGATTTACTCCTGTTTTAGTTTGACCAAAACTACAGTGCCCAGCTATTTCACGTGTGACAACGTTTTCTAGATTTATGTCTTCGTTAGGAACCAGTGGGTTTAAAGTTCAGCGCCACAGACAGAGAAGTGAAGTATTATCGTTGAATCGTGCCGATGCGCGACTACATGTACCAGATCTGGTGGTGCTCTCTGGAACAAACCGCCTGGATTCTCAGTGGATCCTTTCCAGCCTAAAACTAGTGCACGCGAGATTAAGTCAGGCTGTTCTGGCAAAGCCATTCGTTTGTGTGATACAGAACAAAAAATGCCAAAAGACATCTCCAGTCTTCCCACTTGCTTTTCAGCTGCTCAAACACGGGTGTTGCTACAGGATGACCCCGTGACCTTCTGATCCTGAAAGGTCTCATTCTGAAGGCAACAACAAATAGTACAAACTCTGGTAGTTTGCGTGGGTGACGTACAGTCTAAGTAGTCTAAGCCAATCAGATCTTTGTGTGTCATCTTTTCTGTGCCACAAAAAATGCAACAGAATTTGTTTTACAAACTTGTGCCAAAGCAGAGATGAGGAGGAAAAATGTGCAGCTCCGAGGAGATACATCACTTGCTACTGATCAGTTAGAGAAAGAAAAAACTAAATAAGCCCCATCTGAAACTGACTAATGGGAACAGGATGTCCAGCTGAACGTTCTTTAAGTTACCAATAACAGTGTTATGGTGAAAATGAAAATCTGGATATCCAACCCACTTATATTTGATCTAACACTGACCGTCCCCCCCACACTCATAGTGTCTGTCCACGGTGAGTTTGGTCAGACACACTGGAGTGTCCTGACAGTGTGGTGTGACCAGCTGGTGTGTGTCTGTGAGATCGCAGTTTAACTTGGTCACATCAGACCACTAATTGCCAGGCAGTAGACTAAAGAGACCAGCATTTTCTGGCGAGACAAAGCATAACATCATTCAGCGTCACTTCTAGGAAAAGCACCCTCCCGGGCTCTCTGTGATTCTCTTCTATCAACACAGGGACAGTGGTGCCAACAAGAAACAGCTACATGTTTTCCCATTTTCAAACTGGAAATAAATACAAGGTTTAAACGGTGGGGTGCAATGAAGGAAGTGTATTTTTTTATTAGTGTTTGTGCTACTTTCAGAACAGAATATATGAATGTTCCCTCTTGTGTTTGCGGACTGACGGAGGAGGCTGTGGCTGTGGAACTAAAACAGTTGTAAAATACAAACCTCAGGTCTTCACCACATCTTTTCCAGGCTTATGTGCGAGTTTTCCATCCAATTATTTTAATGCAAATTATGATGTGTTGACATAAAAACAATTGAGGGCAATTGGGAACTTAAAATTCAGACATTATGCAATATGTTCATCAAAAAGGATGCTGAAACGGTAAAATGTATCTTCTATATGTTTTCCCTTATTGTTAGATGATAATATTTAATCAACTGATACGGAAAAGTTATTTGCCACACTTAAAATACCTGGATGCAAAGCCAGGCAGTGTCTTCTGGGTAATTTAATGTGCACTATCTAAATCTCTCAATCAAAACCAAGTCCTCAGTGAGACACGAAATCCAAAAAGCACCACAGATGTCAAGGTGAAGCACTGATCAGACGCCGACACGGTGTGGGAACGGTTGAGTGAATCCAGGTCAGGGAGTTTCTTGGTATTCGTTCTTCTTCTAGCCTCCACCCACTGAGACAGGTGAGCAGCCCAGAGGCTACAGAGGAAGAGGGTGGAGGTGGTGGTGGTGGTGGGGGTACCCAAATGTTTACACATGGTGTGGGTCCTCCTAATCCTCCTCTACAGCCTCAAGCAACTTACCCACGACCTTCTGAGAAACTATGAAGAAAAAGCTATGACGCACACACACACACACACACACACACACACACACACACACAACACCTGAATGCGAGTGTGTTTCGAGAGACTGTCTTGTGATTGAAAGCGACGAGACTTCCCTGACCTTTTCTCACCCAGTAGGATTCCTGCTAAGAGAAATGGACAAACAGCAATCTGTCATTTTAAAGCCTGAAAAAATGGCGACCATCTCACACGTAAACGTCAAGACTTTTGGACCTTTTAACCTCCCCCCCCCTCCGCTTTTACTCTGCCACCATAACAACTGCACTCAGATAAGCGGACACACAGGAGACATGCAGCCAGGATGGTGAGGACACAAAGGAGCTATTGACAAACTTATGGAAATAACCGGTTCTAATTACGGTGCTTTGTCGTAAGTCGCAAAAGCTACCAAGTCGATGGAGGGCCGCGGATCCAACGCGTGGTAAATCCAGAAAATCTCATAATCAGTACCTTCTACCTTAAGCAATGAGATACTTAGAAAAGGAGTGCTGATTTAGGATGTTTTGGCAGGTTACATGGTGATATGAAAAGTTACATCCAACACACAGAAATCCATTTAAGTAAAAAAAAAAAAACCACAGTTAGTTTAAAGTATGTTCAAACACCCACCTGACTGCTTCATCAAGAAGAGTACTTGTACAAATAACTCAACATGAGTCCACTTTATGTTTCATACGGCTGTTAACAGCTTCTCCAATAAGAGACGTCTCACTATGGAATAAAAGTGATGAGCCATTGGTAATGTGTCAAAGAGCCCCTTATCCGTACACTTTTTTAGGGCTGCAACTAATGGTTATTTTCAATATCCATTTTTTTGTCCATTGTGACAAATTTAGTCTATAAAATGTCAGAAAATAGTATAAATATATCCATCACAATATCGCAGAGCCCAGGTTGACGAAGCTGGAATGAGAAACAAACTGTTGGTAATTCAGCATGATAAACAACTTGATCACATTTAAAGGACAAGGTCAAGGTATTGTGGTCAATGAATCCCATTAAAAGATCAAAACCCCACATCCAGCATTCCTGCTCATGTAAATACTCACTCGAGCACCTGATTACTCCGCAGCTGAAAATAGTCCCTTCCAAAAGTGTGTTTACAAAAAAACCCCTCCTTTTTCAAGATTCAAGATTCTTTATTGTCACACAAGTTACACTCACATGCTATTGTACACAATTAAGTACTGAGGTCCTGGTAAAAAGACGAAATTATCAAAATAAATTATATATATATATATATTTATACACACAATAAACATAAATAAAGAGAAAATAAAGTAAAGAGCAGCAGCAGCAATGCAGTTTAAGTACCAAACAGGTGTGATGGCCTATATTGCAGTGTCACTTCTACTAACAAATATTTTATGTTTGTTCAAAACTACAGTGTCCCCTCTGTTTTAGAAAATGATTTAGCCTTTATCAAAAATAAACCTCCGTTTGCAACAAATGTTTAAAGATTGACATTATCAGTAGGAACCACTAGGCTGGGAGCTGAGCGCCACAGTCGAGGTTGGTACTAATTGTTGGTTTTTGTGGGCAAATAACAGCCTTATCCTTCAGATGTTTAGTTGTTAATCAATGATTGACCGAGCCTTATCCTTCAATCCATTCTCAAAGTTACTGGTGGTTGATTTTCTGTTGATCCGACCAATCACATCAGCACTAGAAGCTTTGAAGGAAACGTGTGCCATCCACGTATCTGCTGCAGTTTTATTTCTGGGGGTTTTTCTGGTTTAAATTCAGTGAAAATGAGGAATCTGGGTTTGCTGTTCTCAAACTGTCAATCAGAGCACTTTGATTCCAATCTGATCCTTCGCCACTGAGCTCTCAGGAGGCTGACCTACTTTACAACAAATTGCTGATGCTTTTCTTGCTTTCATCTGCTCTTGTGTTCACTCGCAAACTCTTTCCCTCTGTTTTCCAGCTGAGCACCAGCAGTTTCTCCCCACCCACCTCCCTGCACCCTACTTCTTGCCTTTATTGTCTGGACAGGTAGGGACAAGCCATCCACCGGGCTGCTTGTTGTTTTGAAATGTGATCGGGTAAAAGTGGAACACACCGAACACGCTGACCATCCAGGAACGATTCCACTTCAGCCCGGAGCCGAAGCTACGAACTGTAACCTCTGAAACACCAGCAGTGTCAGCAGGATTAAAGCGATGAATTAAAAGAGAGCTTAACGCCCTCGAAGACGCTGAAAAAGACGAGTTGCTGCTGTTGTACTTGCGAGCAACACCTGGTTTGTGTGTGTGTGTTGTTTTATTTTTTCGGCAGAGCAAAGACGCACAAAGACCAAACATTTCAATGAGGAAGCAGTGCCTCCCGAGCTACAAACGTATTCTCTCGCACGAGTACAAATGTGAAGCACACACCGCGTCATGTTGGCAAAGTCACAAGGTGAAATCACCTGAGGGCTACAGTGCGAGACAGGTGTGCAGCAACACAGCCGGGGCAGTGCTTGGCACACATCCCCTCTGGGCTCGAGTTTTAACCTCCATGTGCGGGCCAAATAATCTGTGACACACACATTAACTAATAAATGAAAAGGCCTGTGCGCTGCTGCCTAAAAACATTAATGGTTTGTGCTTCCAATGAGATTTCTGGTTCTCTGGTTTCTACTTACAAGTCAAAGTATCACATTACTGTATTATTATTAAGCGATTGCACAGGTTTTTTTAACTCAGTAGGTGGTCGGTTTTATAGTCCAGGTTCGAAGACAAGTTCATGTCCAACTTCGCCAACCCCCACATGAGACCCTCTGACACACAGAGACACTTTTCCACATTCCCTGGATGACTCTGCACGCTCATTCCTCTGAAATTGACCACTAAACCGAGGCGGGAGACAAACAAAGAAGCCCAGCTGTACACGTGCAGGAACAAGAGCTGCTATTATGGGCTATTAAGGCCTCTGCTATTTAGGCCACGGGGCCAGAAAGCTAGGAAAGTGACAGGGCCTCCTCAAAATATCAGTGTCAATGATGTCTAAAGGGCATGCTGCTTTCAGGCAACACTTTTAGCCTAGTTTTAAGAAGAAAAAAACAGGTCAGTGCAAAACACCGAGCAGAGACGTTCACATACAGGTGAGCAGCTGAGTGTGTGTGTGTGTGTGTGTGTGTGTGTGCGCAAGGGGATGTAAACACCATAAGGAGCACAGGTAGCATTTGCAGGTGGGGGCGGTATGCAAAAGGAGGGTGAGGTGTGGCATCCAGAATCACTTCCCCACACACACACACACACACACACACACACACACGTGCCTCTGTCTGAGTGGCAGGTGATGGGGCAGGTGCTCTCCAGACATACAGTTGTGGGGGGAGGGAGGAAGTGGGAAGAAGGAGGGGCCCCGTGGGGAGCTGAGTTATAAATCAGTGTGTGATTTGAGCAGGCACGCAGAGGGAGTAGTGAGAAATCCTGAATCTCCTTTTTCTACAATGTGATGACTATTCAAAAAATATAATCTTATCAGAAGTCTGGTAATAAAGTGCAGTTAAAACCGTTCAAGGTCCTGATTTGTGTGTTGTGCAGGCATACGTCTACGCAACGTGCAGGTGGTGCATTCGAGTCAGACACAACCGTTGGAAATCAGATAATCCAGATAACATTCACAGCAATCTACTTGTGCTCCAGACAAAATATGGACCTCCAGACGATCCGTACACACACAGCAGCAGCAAACTCATGACAATACACTTAGTCATCAGGACAGCAGACAGAAAAGACAGCCGTCACCTCGGGCAGCCCTCTAACTGATGGAGCTTGGAATGAAAAAGTCTGGAAGGTGGTAATCTGTTGCACATGTGGGTCACAATTGCCAAACTGGGAAGAAGGGAGCAGCTTCCCCAGAATACAAAATAATAATCTGGCAGCTGAAAGACCTCTGAGCCCAGCTTCTGGGAAATACACATATGTACATGAATGCATGAACTAATACATGCATTCACACATTTGAGATCACACACGCAGATCCACATACACCCTCCGGCTAACAACCCGAGGCTCTTTCTTCGCCTGAAGCTACACAGGTGTTTGAGTTTTATGCTAAAATGTCCCACGAAGGAGAAAAGAGGAGAGAGAGGAGAGCTGCGGCGCCAAGTTTCAGCCATGTACAGTTTTTTAACAACCCCTCATCCAACATACTCGAGACATGCACTTACCTGCCCCGCTCTGCAACAACTCATTGCTGCACTGTAACCATCAGATTCAAGGCTCACCCTCACTCTGCACTGCCTTGGGAGCTGCTGGAAACATTACTGATGCAAGCAGCTACTTCGTCCAAGAGAATAGATGAATAGTGAAGCTCTCACTGGCAGGATTTGTGAATCCAATTGTGGTGGATCTGCAACCTTTTCTGTTGCAGGACACCGAAAACAATTGTAAAACGGTCAAATTAATCCAGTATTCCACTGCAACACACACGTGTACATTGAAAGAATGAATGTAAACTGCTGGTTTCGTCAGTAGAGACACAACAATATCCAGCCAGTCCTATCTGTCGCCTGGTAATCCACCTCACAGGTGTGTTGTTTACTGTGTCCCACATGGAGACAACATCTACCTTTGTTTCCCGAGCATATACGCTGTCAGATGAATGCAACGCACCTGACAAGCTGCACAGCACCACTTCCTCCCCGAGTGCACCGCACAAAGCAGAGCCTGCACTCTCAGGCAAATAACAAATCTCCACTTTCACTCCCGGCAGCAAGATTCTCCAACTTTGCAAAAGTTGGCAAGGTATTGACACAGACACGGAATGTGGATGTGTTTCTCTGCTTTTATCATTTTAGTGTGAAAGAGTTGTTGGTGCTGTTTTCCAGTACTGTACCTCATTGGTGTTAGCAGCCTAGTGTGTGCGCTGGACGGTGGCCAGCAGCAGTGTGTGAATCCAGGCCATCCCAGGGTCAGGCTGAGACACTCTGCTATCCATTGCTGCCTTGAGTTCCTCCCAGCTTCTTTCTTCCCTTCTCCTCTCTCAACTTTCTTCTCTTTAATTATTTTTTTAAAACACAACTCAGACTTTTCAAATCTGTGCCCTTCTGCCTGGTTCTTTTCTTCTTCTTCTTCCTCTTCTCCGCCTCCTCGGAAAAACAAAACACTTGCTGCTCTCAGAGCTACTTACAATGCAGATTCTCTCTCCAAGCTCCTCTGCTCTCTCTTCTCTCTCGCTCCTCTTCCCTCCCTCTCTCTGCTACTGTTGGGGAAGTGCTCGCTCTTTCTCCTCCCCCTCGCTTGCCCTTCCTCTAACTCTAATAGTTATTTAGTGTCTCGTTTCAGCACCTGCTTTGAGACAGAAAGAGACAGACAGGAGGGAGCAGAAAAATGTTGCTCCTCAGTGGGATTGTGTACAAAGATGTGCATGTGTGTGTCTATGTGATGGTGGTGTTGTCTACTTTATCAGCAAAACAACACACACACACACACACACACACAATACATACGTGTGTTATTTGAATGTGTGAGGTGTGCATTTACACATTCAAATTCAAAACAAGCACAAATCCTCACATGCAAAAGTACACACTGCACATTAGTATTGCATGTGTGCAGTGGCATCACTGAGCGTACAGATCCATCGCTAGAAATGCCTGTGTGTGTGTGTGTGTGTGTGTGTGTGTGTGTGCGTGCGCCTGCTGCAGCTTTCACTAGACGTCTGACTGTGAGTTGGTGACAGAAAGACGCTGCTTCGGCATGCTTGAACTCTCTCATCTCTTTCAGTGCTCCCCGCTTGCTTCTGTATCAACTAACTAATCAGACATGAAAATAGTGTGTGTGTTTGTGTGTGTGTGTGTGTGTGTG
>JAVQJD010044673.1:0-16134 GCA_036023655.1 Nannoperca australis
GATGTACTTACCTATAGCACTTGTGATTCATCACCAGCACTCATATTATTTGATACGACATCTTGTTGTTTTCGCCCATGATTCTATGCACTTTATGTAAAGCTCTTATTTGGAAGTCGTTTTGGATAAAAGCGTCTGCTAAATGCCTAAATGTAATGTAATGTAATGTCAACAGTCCTTCAAACGTGTCCTTGGAAAGCCATTTCCATGTATTGACATTTCTCTCGGATTTCCATTTTAAATTATGCTTCCACTAATGTTAATTTAAAAGCTCAATGCTTGTCATTCCTCTGCCGTTTGGAAAAAAGCCAAGATCAGCACAAGCTGGCGAGAGTTTGGTGGTGTAATGGATCAAGTTAATAAATAACACCACTCACACAGTAACTGATTACTTTCATCAACATGTTAGACAAGTTATTAATATCAATCACATCAGTCACATTGTTTTTGGCAACAAATGTAAAAACACATTAGCTCTTCAGTGAGTATCATCTCTGTGGACTCTGTAAGCCATGTGTCATATTCCCTGAATACAAATATTGAACATGTCTGAATGTGTTAAGTACTGATGATACAATCTCAGGAAAGTCTTGGAGGATATTGGATTGCACACGTGGTGACTCATTGGTTTCTTTCTGGATTTGATGGAAATGATGTCCCCCTCATGATGTCTTAATGCTACATTTGCACTACATGCAACGTGAGACTATGATTGCATATAGAAAAGACATATCGTGCTTCTTTTTCTTTATACCTCTCTGCCACTACTTTTCATGATGACACACTGTCAACCTCAAGGTGGCCTATCCATCCAACAGACCTACATTGCCATCCATACAGCCATACTGCTAGTATGGCTAAAAAAATGTTGTATAAATCTCAGAAGGTTTGAGTATATTTGAACTTGACTTGTTTTATTTCACCTGTTGATTATGTTAAGATTAGATCTGTCTAGCCCTAGTTTGGCTGGTACTGATGCAGAACTGTAACAAGAGCAAACATGTCTGGAACCATGCATGACTGTAAACAGTTTGTCATGGTGTAAACAGCTCCCTTTTTAAGGCTTTAAAAGCCTTACTGGATAAATCTTTAAATTGTTCTTGGCTTGAACTTTTTTGAGTTGAAGGTGAAAACTTCAAACACAGCTAATCAAGATGGCATTGGGGCTACTAAGTAGTGCTGTGAAGATTGAATTCGGTGACCTCCCAGAGAACTTAATCCTATCAGAATCGTCATTCTGTTGAAAGCTCTTTGTGTTTGCCAAGTTTTCAATCACTGATAGAACCAACATATATAATTGAATTCACTTAGCTTTATGACACCATCTAATGATCCAAAAATAAATCTGCACTTCTCTGAGGAAAGGGAACAGTGCTTTGACACACATATGGTGATTGCTGCTTTTACAAAACTCAGTAATTCATCTTGACATTTGTTTGAAATGAAGACAACAATGGCATCTGCTCAAAACACTTTCATCAATCCTGTCAACCAGGCATTACAAATGAAGACAGATCGCAGTAAGCACTAGTTCTATTTTGGGGGGTAATTTATATGTTCTGGGTTTGTTGCTCAGGCAATCTATGCAGTTTATTGAAACGCCGAAGAAAACAAATCGCTTGTCTGCACTCTGTGTTGACTGCCTCTTACATTTTATGAATAGTGGAAGTCTAGATGTGAGGTAGACCCTTTGCACACAGTTCAGAACATTATGTTAATTAAGACAAGCTGGTACACTTATCTGACTCCTTTCTTTACAGCCTTTCATGAGCAGCTTGGAGGCTTTT
This sequence comes from Nannoperca australis, assembly GCA_036023655.1. Lineage (NCBI taxonomy): Eukaryota > Metazoa > Chordata > Actinopteri > Centrarchiformes > Percichthyidae > Nannoperca > Nannoperca australis. The sequence goes on from JAVQJD010044673.1 coordinate 1,788, forward strand.
TCAATCTATTGGTAATCTATATTTATCACCCAGCGTCAGACTCTTGACAAAATGCTATAATTTAAAACAACATATAGCTTAAGAGGAAAAAAATCCACGTGTTGACACAGATGGATATAGTTCTATACAGTGACAGCATGCAACATAGTTCTTCTCCCTCCTCACATACAGTCTGACCTGTTAGAGGTCATCTGAGATAGGGGGTATTGGTTGAGCCTTAATTGGCCTGCTTATCACCATGGGGTTTCCATTTAGTTTCATTTGGTCAGACTGAGTTCTTTTTAGCCAAGACTTGTGTACTGGGGACTATAAGATCCCAGCAGGGCCCCCTGGGAAATTAAAGCTCTGCTTGGATGTTCTTAGACTGACTATCTCGGTCTCTCCCAGGCCCCCAGTCTAACTTGCTAACTTTCTCTCTCTCTTGACTCTTTTCTTTGAACTGAGGTACACCAGAACATCTACTCGAGTGAAATGGATGACATTTTACAGAACAACGTTTTCATTTCTTTCCTGACATAAGAGATCTTAGTGGTGGTGACGTCAGCATATTATTCTGAGACAATCTGGTAAATGTTAAAATTTGTTACAGTTTTAATCCCTCTAAAACCGCCTGTATCACTAGAAACTATGTTAATTTATGAACTGGGAACATTGTGGTGCAGTGACTGTTTTAACAATACATTCTGAGTATTTTCTGAAGAAAAACATCTTACATTATTTCCGCAGCAGCTGTACCAACCAATTTCCAAGAAGGACTTCTAAAGTTTAGTTTGGTGGAGATAGTGGACATTTATATTAATTTCTATTATCTAAGTATAGAATAGAAAATGGTCAGTTTCTGTGATCCCACCCTTGCCTACCGAAATGACGGACTGTCACTGAAGCATAGACCCAAACCCAAACAAGATTAACAGTCTATAACCAGGCTTGCAACTCTGTGAAGCTGAAATGATCATGGTAAAGAAAACCAAACTGATAAGATGGATAAGCCAAAATGTTGGACACACTGGCGTTATAACAGCAGGGGATCACCAATGACCACAAATGCCTGCACAAAATTGTACAGCAATTTAATTTAACAGGTTGGCGAGATATTTCATAAACATAAATATCATCTTGTTGATGGTGCTGTAGGAAAAGTCAGGGGATCACCAAAGTCAGCAGGGTCTATCCTGTGGAAACAATGAATGTACACAATTCCAAGGCAATCCATCAGATAGTTGTTGAGATATTTCACTCTGGACCAAAGTGGTGGACTGACCAATCAACATCCCAAGAGCCATGTTGGCAGTATGGCTGAAAACCAAAGTGGATTACACTTCAAATTAAGCTAAAAAGATTTGAATCAGTACCTGTTCGAACCTTTTGCAGTCAAACTTCCAATATGGTACAAAAGACTTAACTTATTTGTCACTCACCTGTGGAATGAAGTGATTGAAGATTAATTTAAATAAAATATGCAGTCTGCCTTTTCCCAGCAGACATTTTGACTTGTCATAGTAGGAAGTGTTACTAATAACATTGACGATGGCTCCGTTCCACGAAAGTGTCCCAGTAAGTCAAGAAATTGAGACACTAAGCCAGCATGCACAATACCAGGACCCTGAAAACAAAGCAGCTAAATGGAATTTAGCCATAATTGATTATATCAGTCACACCTGTGCTTTTCCCACTGTGACATGTCAAAACGTCTTCTGTGAAAAAGACCTAAATGAAGTCTGTAGATAACAATCTAAAGCAATTGTCTCAGTGAAACATGGTGATGTAGCATTATACGTGATTTTTCCAGCAGCTGGAGGGATTTAATATATGAGGACAGAGGGAATGATGCAAACATTTAAGCTATGTTAGAACAATGACCCCAAGAAGAGTGCCCTGAGATAACTTTGTTATGATATGGCAATATATAAATAAAATTGAATTAAATACAGCTAGAAAAAAACTAAAACAGCTTTGGAACACTAACAAAGTCCTTGAGTGATCAGGTTGGTGTTCAGAAATCCTTTTTTTCATTGACAATCATTAGAATCATGGCTGTTCACAGTTATGACTTATTGAGTTTGACTGAGATTCAGCAAATCTACAAAGAAGAATGGGGAACTCCAAATGTGCCAAGATAAGAGGCATATCCAAGGAAACTGCATTTGGCAGCCCAATGTGCTTTTTTGCAAATTGTGAAAAGTATTTCAAGAGTGACATTTATGTGTAGGAAAGTTAGCACCATATTCATCAAGAAAGTATTGGAAGTAGACTTATTCATGTGGTGTCCACATGAGGGTGGCAACGTAGTCAGCTGTTCCTGCCCTTTCAGTCTTGAGTGTTCAGTCAAAGTGCCCTTTTCAAATAGCAAAATGTTTGTCTCCACATGTTTCTTGTACATCATCTGACACATAAGTATAAGTCTTTATAGATGTTTCTGAAAGATGCTTGCTGTTTGATCCCTTCCTGCTAACACTGTGTCGACTTTGATCCCCCAATGCCCCGTCTATCATAGGGCATGTTGATCCAGACAGCATTACAATTAGATATTAAATTGTTTTAGCCCTACCCCTGAAAGTATACGTGCTCACAAGTGAACTTAACTTAAAAACGTTGAATAAGAAGGTTACTTCAACCCAATACACACGCCTGAGGCAGACTTTTTTGTTTGTGTCTGGTTTAGATCTGCTTTATAATTATGACAGGAAAAGTATTTTTGCTGGTATGCAACAGTGTGCTGAGACTAAATGTGGGTTGTCCCTGGGGCTCCATAACAACTTAATGATACAAAACAAGAGAGAAAGAAGAAACAGAAAAAAGCAACTGGGCACCATTGGAGAATATCCTCCTCTCTGCATATTAAGCTATTTTATGTCTGTGATGCTGTTTCTGTTGTTAAAAAGCACTTGATCTTTGCAGGAAATTAACTCTATATGCAATAACTGTAAGATTAATTCATCCAGGCAAGAAATATCTTTCCTAGCAAAACTACATCAGTGAGATTCTCCATTGCATCTGCTCATTCGCTGTCCAAGAACAGGTCTGAGGATCTAATTTCCAGCCATCCAGGATATTTCCACACCAATCTCCTACTGCTGCCTGGTCACCCAGGCCTGATTAATATGCAGCAAACTGACTATTTGGCAAGCGCTGCAGCATGTTACTGGCCATGGACAACAGATGGGAGAAACATGAGAGATCCAGAGAGAATCCCAGTGGAATGAATCCCAAAAGCTTATTACCTATCTATTTAACTCTATTTTAAGCAAAAGCACATGCAATCAATTTGTCACGTGTCACCTTCAACTACCTGGTGTATAACCTCTCTCATTATGCCAATAAGATTCTTGTTGGAAGATGGTGCCCAGAAGCAAGAAGTAGGTCAAGGGAAGGATAGGACGACATGTTTGGATGGATTTGCACATTGCCATTAACCTATGAAGTCAACCTGTGTTCACATTGTACATTGTTAACATAATACATTTTCTCAATATAAAAGCCTTATTACTTACTATCCATTTGGACGAGAGAATGTCTATGGGCAAATAAAGTAAGCTGAAATGCCACCACATTTTCTAACTGTTTCACTAGCCATGACCCAATTTCTTAATTCTAAAATTTCTTTCACTTCCTCTTAAATGCCTGTTTTGGTCAATATTCTGTAAGGGACATTCACATTTGAACACCTCTTGCAATCAAACAAGATAAAATTATTTTATTAGGATTCAACAACATCTTTCACTGTGAAGCTGAATCTATACCTGTTTTTGGCCTCAGGTGATTTTACTTTGTCAGACAGAAAAACTTGTGCTTGTAAGACCTGGTGTGGTTCCAAACAATTGACATGATTGATATCTGGGCTGATCCAGGTGTCTGAAATCTGGGAAGCAACCACCAGGGAAACCCTCAATATCTCATTCGCAAAGTGACAGCTTAAAAAGAGAGGAAATTGTTCTGTTTGTTGAGCAACACTATTGCATGGGGTGTGGTGGTGGCTTAGCCGGCTGGTTGGAGGTGGACAGGGGACTAGGTTCATTCTAGGTTCAGCTGCAGCACCTGTTCCGAGGAAGGTTAATTGTCTCTGAACATGTTAAAGCATGCCCACTTACAAACGCTGAGGGGAGAGAGAGGGAGAGTTGTGATTTAACATAACAGCACAACTTTTCTCTCAAACCATTTTGGTCAGTGGGTTTTTAGGGAATTTGTGTTTTTAAGTTTATAAACTGTTAAAGAAGATTGTTTGTACTTATTAAAACCTCTTTAAGTGTAGGCTACTAAGAGGGAGTTAGACTCTGTACTTTGTTCTGTGAAGCGACATTGCTAACCACCGCGACACTGTGCCTCCACTGACCTCACCGGGTGTGCACAGGTGCTCCGGTTTCCTCCCACTCCACAACTATGTGCAATTTAGGTGTGTAAAATTGGTGACTCTCAATTGCCCATAGATGTGACCGAATTCAGCATAATGCTCCCCAAAATTCTTTTCGCATGGAGTGCATGAGTGTTTCTGCGCTGAGAACAGTCCAACAGTTGGGGGTGGATCAGCGGGACTTTAAGTGATTTTTGCATGTAGGTCTCAGTGTAGCGATTCCATGCCTGTGAAACTGATAAGAGAGGGAATGGAAAAAGGGGATAAATTGGATGAGGAGGGCAGATGGACGAGAGCGAACGGTACAAAATGAACTGTGGGCTCAGTCTTATCACTGAACCACAGAATTAACTTTCTGTTCAAATTTGTATATAAAGTCCAAATCCCTGGATTTTATATATTTCTGGTTTTGTTTCCTTTTTATTTTGTAATCTGTGGCCTGGTTTTCGTATTGTTCTTTTGACTTCCTGTCCTTGTCTGTTTCCCTTGTTTGATTGTACTCACCTGTGTCTCGTTGCTCACCTGTTTCTGTTTCCATCGCTTGCCCCTTGTCTATTTATACTGGTTGTCTTCCTTTGTTCTTAGTCGGATCATTGTTTGCTGTTTTGTATGAATGTCCTTCGCTGTTGTTTCGACCCTTTATTTTCTCTGAAGCTGACAGTCTGCATTTATGGTCCTTCTTCCTGCTTCCTTGTGTCAAACCGTTACACAATTAAGACATGCAGTCGCATATTTCAATGTCATGTAAGAGAAGGCAAAGACAATTAAAATTAAAAATGTGTTAACTTAAAAACTTATGGTGACACAGTATAGGATGGGAATTTGCTGCAGGATGTTGTACACCAATTAGTAGTAATCTGCTGTGAGACTGTGGACTGCTACATGTGTGGCTTGAGGGTTTTCTGTATCTTGGAGGTGCAACCTCTCTTGTCCCTGAGGTGTAGCCCAGGTTAGCTTCATTAGCTGAACAGGTAACAGGAATGATGAATGAGCTCTATTTGCTCTGCTCCACATAAGCACACACGTACACACACTCGGGCCAGCCACAGGCAGGACTTAGAAATAAAATTTGAACTTCCCAGATAGGCAAAAGTCATGTTTTTTTTTCTTGTGTGTTAGGATTTTCTATGCAGACATGCAAATTGTTGTCCTGTAATCCTAGGCATTTGTGTGTGTTTGTGTTCATATGAATGGGGACCCATTTAGAACAACAAACAAGCTGATTGGGAATGTCTACAGTGGCTGAGAGAGCTGCTTGAGGGGCAATGAAAAAACAAGAAAAATTTGCAAAAATGTCAGCAATGCATGTTTTCTGTCTTCCATGCATTTCTATGTCAAGTATTTGTTGTCAGTGGGGTAAGTGTGTTTCAGCCTTTTTTCTAAATGCGATGTATGAAATGTAAGACTTAAGTTGTGTGCATGTTTTCTTCATTTGGCTTTGAACTGAAACTGGTGTCCTCAATGAGGCTTTACTACTTCAGCAATTCGGTTAGTATCAGCAAGAAGAATCTAATTTCACCATTAAAGCTAAGGTAAGCATCCATTTAATTAATGCAAATTACGTTGTCTTTAAAAGATTGCTAACCTGTGGGTGTGGAGGGCAGGCATGAAAATCCAGTGGAGCATGTTGTATGTATGTTGGTGTACATATTGGATCTGCTGTAGCCTCGCTACATGGTGCACATAATGATGAATGCCAGTGGGTTGACTTCATGCTACACAGCGCAGTGTGCTTTCACCCTCATCTATGATTGTTTTTTTACTCTTTAGTTTGTGTGTGTGTGTGTGTGTGTGTGGGCGTGCACGTGTGTGAGAGGTGTCAGCTGGCAGATCAAAACTGTGATGGAGCACCACTGGCTCTTTTAGATCTATGGTCTCTATGGAAAAAAAACATAAAGAACACTATAGGAAGATAAAAGCATATTGCATAAGGTCCATAAAGGGTAAATTATAAAACATTTTAATGCAGTAGCCACTATTCAAAATGACTGCTCCTTTCTTCTCTAATTATGTCCATTATAAAAATGTATATTTATTGGTAGTGTTGTAGTTCAAAATGTATAATTACTGTGCTGATGCTTTTAATGTGAAAGCATTAAAATCCTCCTAGAGGAGGATGAGGACCCCACCAACATCCACTAAGTCACTGACTTGTGAATCAGTGGGTTTACAAGGTTAGAGTATGTTGCTTAGTGTAATTGTATAATCTGCAATACATAACCCATAACCTCTTCCTCTATTAGACTCTGGGCTTAAGGAGGTAAAGTTTGACACTGTAGAGGAATGAATGTGTATGGTCACATAGAAAAAGCAATTCAAGCATCCCATCCCAGTAATGGTGACTGGAAAGAAGATTCAGCTACAAACACAACGTCTAGCTAACTTTCCTAATTAAGATTAACATTCATTTCAGAAAAGGTACCTTTTTAAAAGAGTATTGTCTCTAAAAATCTATACTGGTACTACTTAGGACACTTTATTGGGGATTTGTTGTTTCAGGAAGTTAAAATAAGAGTTAATACAGTGATTCTCATACTATGTCACATGGAAAAACTACTTAAATGAGTAATTTTTCATGGCATTGTGGCATTGCATATACTGATTTGAAGTTACAAAATATAAACAAAACAGATAGATGCTTACATGGGTTCATTAGGGTGCAACTGAGAAACACTTTATCTAGAAAATGAGTGCACTCACTTTTTTTTTTTTGTCCAAGCAGTCACACCAGGAGGTACATAAACACATGGCCAATTAGTATGATGTATGAAGGAGGTGGCACGCACTACATAGAGTTTCCAGGACAGTCTCTCTGCAAGTATTCCAACAGTAGGGACTCCAAAATATGAAACGTGTGCAGGAGATGAGGGCCATCAGACTCAGCAGAGAGGCTGTGGATGTGGGTCAAGAGGAGCATCTTACAGACCAGCCACGGTCTGTGGATGAAAGCCATCGCTGATCAAATGCAACAGGGTTGCCTGGGCGAAGCGTGAGACCTGAAAGCAGCCGAGACCCCAGAGTGCATCAATGAAATCCTCAGTAATTCAAGGAATGCAGTCTATTTCACATAATCAAATACCACAGTTACAATACAGCTACACCAGTAAAGAGGGTAGTCACATGTAATATTGTGTTATTGTATTAATATATAGTTTTATTTCTTTGGGCCTTTAAAAAGTATTCAAATTAAAACTGAAAATACTTTTGTGAAATTGTGGACTGTTTGTGAAACTGGACCACACTGAGGTTCCTTTTTCGACATAAATTCCTAAACATAGTTGGTCATGTTATAGCTAGATAAGTGAGTTGCTTTTCAAAGAGTATTACATTTCACCAGAGCAGAGCTAAACACCTGGCTGCACATCACTCATCTATTAGATGCTTTGTAAGCCAATGATTGTATAGATTCTGAATACTAATCAGACAAACGCACGCGTGAGTAATGATAGGTCGCTATCAACAAATCGCTCATTTTGAAGGACTTTTTGATATGAACGCGTAGTAATGAGTCGTCTTACATGAATACTTATTTCCATGACAACATCAAGCCGCTGCATCTTTAAGTTTGCATTTTCATTACTTTCCAGTAGTATATGCTGAGGGAGTTTTCACACAGTATAAAAACTGTGTAATGATTTGTTTTTCATTGCTGTTGCCCAAATTTATGTTTCCCCATTGATACCTATTAATGGGTATACTGCATGTAGGGCTAAAGACTGGTCTACAGGATATCTACGGTTTTGGACAATGCACACTAATCATGTGTTACAATTCAGCAGTAGTATACAGGGAAGATGTAACAAATTACATTTATGCCAATATATTAGTATTATATTTAAGAATATATAACATGAATCATATAGAAAGTGATGATTTATTTCAACCTAAATTGTTTGCATCAAAATGTATGGAGCAAATATTACAATTTTTCTGTTAGAAGGGAACTGGTCTACACTCATGTAGACTTCTACCACTGTCTGAGCATATAGCGCTGCACAATGAGAAGAGACCAACATGGGGAAAAGTAGTGGGATGATTGATCTCTACAGATAATTGTAGTTGAGAAGACGAAGGTTTGCAAGTGTTAGTTTGGGACATTTTCAAAAATATTCTTAGTTTAGTTAACTTCTTGGTATTTTCAGTAGTAACTGTAGGACTGAAGCAACTCTTTTTTTGCGTATTGTGTCAGATCTTCATTAAATAATCAATTAACATTAACAAGCTTCACATTTTATGAAATGCAATATTGAAAAACCAAGATCATAATGTTAACACAATCATTTATTTTGTGTTTAACAACCATAACATTCACTAACTTTTATTAGTATCACTTACGCCCTGAAAATAACCACTGGAAGAACAGAGGAGAAAGTGGATGAAAGATCAGGGAGAAAGATATTACAGGATAGATACTTGGAAATGTCCTAAGAAGACTGACTTCTAAAATGTATAGTACATGATATCAGTGTTAAAAAGGCAAAGTTGCAGCACCTTTGTGAAAATGTCTTTAGAGTTACTGTGTAGTGCAAAAAACATTACAGTATTTGTTTACACTCTTGAAATAAAAAACGTGTGCAACATTGTACATCTCAACAACCCTCACAGGAGGCAGTTTCTGCAATATTCAAGCTCCATATGGTGGATTTCACACTCCCCTACATTCTTGAAGACATTGGGGAGCTTACACCTTCTCATTTCCTCTTGTTTATGCTGGTATTTTACATACATTTTTAATTCATTTTGACCTTTTCAACTTATAATCATCTTTCTCATGTCTCTCTCTCTCTCTCGCGCTCTCTCTCTCTCTCTCCCCCTCCCTCCCTCCATCTGCCTCCTCTATGCATCTTCCAGGATCTATGACGGGAGAAATATGCTTTGCAAATCAGAGGGATGGTGCTCAAGGTGTAGATGACCCGTGGTCTTCATTCATACATCATAACAGCCTGCAAGGTGTGTCCCCCAGTCACATTTGGCTTTTCATCATTTATTGTAGTTTCTGTAGTGCCATTCTTCTTTTCTGTGGCCCTATTGTCTCCAAGGGGTGCTTGTTTTAAAATAGCACAGTGGAGCTGAAGGGGGTTTTCCATATAATAAAGTGTGTGCTTGTTTCATTGCTGACTATTTTAATGCTTTTAATTTACAGCTGAAATCTGTTATCTTGTGGTTATTGCGTTGCACATTCTTTTACATTTGCATATTCTGTGATATTATTACAGGGAATCTTGTGTATGTAGTTGGTAAATGCACTGTAGGACACAACACATTGGAATAAAACATTGATATTTCTATGAAACATGGAACTGGTTGTTTGTATTGTCTTATCAGGAGTTTCTGGCATTTTACATGCCTGGCCCAAGCGCATAGAGTGGCTCTGGAATGACATCTCAATTATCTGTGTATCCCAGTCTGCCAGAGGGTTACAGGTGAGTCTCTTTCATTAGTTTCAGAGGACACCATCACAGTGTGGTGTTATTACTTTTTATCAGCAATCACCTAGTTTCCAGTTTTGCCTCATTGCCTCTGTTACTTCCCCTCAGGACCGTCGGCAGTGATGGTGAACCAGTGACATTTCTGAACAACATTGGATTTGTTTTTCAAATCTAAAGCCTCCTCCATGCATTGGTACTCAAGAATTACAATGAAAGGGCCCACAAAAATGTACATAAGGTAGTGTAAATCTTATGCAGGAGTGTGGTCAAGCCAGACTTTCTGAACAGAGCATGAGATAGTACATGTTATACAGAAACTGCAAAGTAACTTATATTAAAGAGATTATTCAAAGCGGATTTTAAACTCTGATTAAGTAGAAGCTATGTCAGAATGAATATGTCGGATGTCATTTTTTGGATAGAGGTTAGCTTGGTACAGGTTTGTTTGATTTACCACATTTCCCCTTTGCTGTAGAGAATCATACTCCGTTAAGAATTAAATTGGAATTAAAATTAAAAATACAGTTGTGTTATGCACTTCTTTGCTGATTATATTTTTATAGTGAAATGATACCAAAAAGTTAAAAAAAAAAAAGAAACCAGTAGGAATAATCACGTGGAGCATTTTAGTAGAAATTTACATTTTAGAAGTACATTCTTACAAAAACGTTTGGTCATTTGGTGGAGGTTACCACAGGGTAACAGTTAACTTGAGCATAAGGACAGGGCAAGATGAATGCTATGGGGGTAAAATTTTACACAACTTGAAAAATTCCTTGCATGCAGGGGCACACAATCTGTTTATCCATTCTGCCTCTGCTGAGAATCACATCCTAATAACATATAGATGTAATTACATTGGAGGGAGCTGGTCTATTTGCTCTGTGCCATCAAAGATTCAGGGGAATTAACCTTTCCAAATGTATGATTCAGTACTTATTATTTAAAAAAATGTTTTACCATACTACTATTTATATATTATACTTTTATTTGATTTGATTTTTCTCTCTTCTGCACTGTACACTTTTGCTGCAACAATGTAAATTTCTCCACTGCAAGATTATTAAAGGATTTCTGATTCTGATGATGCCATTATCACAGCAAGATGGTTTCAAGTGTGAATCTCCTTACATTGTGACGTTTGCATGGTTTTGGTTATAGTTTATTCATAGCATTCAGATGTATTCATAAAATATAACGTATCACACGCTGTTAGGGATAAAGTCTGACACTTATTTTCATCATTGTCCAAGGGGTTTTTACAGACCATTGACCTCTACCAAATTCAAGTAGCAGGAAAGAGAAAATGAAGGTATTTTAGATATTACATCATCAAAAAAATCTAATTTGTTGGTTTTTACCTGCATAAATGTCACTTTCACTGAAAAGTAAGAGGCAACTTTGTTCCCACTCTGTTTCTCTCATGTCTGCCTAGATATAAAATAAAGTAATTCAGTCAGTCACTTATTTTAAAGAATTTACCTTTTTATAGCAAATGGTTAACTAATCCCTCTTGACTTAACATACATGAACATTAAATCTTAGTTAAATCAACAATACCAAAAATGTAGCTCATACAGTAGGGAGTATGGCGGTGGGGTTTCATGGAGTTGTATACATGCCCTTACATAACTCATTACTCTATCTTCCCACTTGCTGATCGATGTGTGGAAATCCCTGCAGACCTCTGTGAGACCTCTGTAGCGAGCTGTGACCTCAGTCCTTCCAGACTCTGTAGTGACACTAATGCTGGTAGCACTGACATAGCATCAGGCTTCCTCCCTTAAGTGCTAACAGTGCCTACAGCTACCATACCCTGCGATGATGTTGTGCCACTGCTCTATGAAAACATATAGAAGATTCAAGTATCCTGATGATCATGCTGTTTCCTCAACACATGGAAATAATGGGACATTTTGATCAAAGGACTTTCATCTGGATGGCCACTGCTACAGCCACAGCTTTGAAATGCCCTCCAGTGAAGAAGAGTGCTGGCTAGATAGTGTCACTTTCCATTACTGCCATGCCTGCCTTCCTAAAATTAGAGAGGACAACTCTGTAAACATTGTAGGGGACCTTGGAATGACTGCCAGCAGGAGCTTAAATACGACTATATGGATTGCAGGTCAGTAGTTGGAAGAGGAAAGGATAAATCAAGTTATAAGACAATAAATGTTTGGTTGGTTGCTCTTTATCTATCTGACCTCACATTAGGTTCAGAATCCAGACACTAATGAGATTAGCTGAACTGCAAAGCATTCATACCCGTATCTGCAGTCACCCTCCAGCTTTACTTGTGAAAGCACTGCCTTTTGTTCTCTTTTGTTCAAATGCACAGGTCCAAGCATGGCTTTTAAATACCTTTATAACAGAGCTGTTGAAACAGCCTGATAGTGTATGACTTACTGACCAACCAGTATTGTATTTGCCATGCCTGCGAGTAATGGAAAGTGCAGCAAAGCGCATGGCCAGAGAGAGAAAGACAGTCAGAGATAGACAGGGAAATAACTGTTAACTGTGCAGCCAATATCTCTGTCCCTGTCCTTTTTCTACTCAGCATTGTGCAGAGTTGTGTGCTAGCGGTAATCAATGTTTGGTTAGTTATTTGTGGAGTCACATCCTGAGTGCTGGCATAGGGAGGCTCCAAGGTCAGCGTGCAGTGCACACAGGGTTACACCACAGCTGCTCATGCACACAAGCAGATGCACACACCATAACAGGATCACCCAGGTTGTAATCTGATTGGCTTATTGCTCCCCTGAAGTGATGAGCCGTCACAGTCTCCCCCTTATCCATAACAGCACAGAGCAGAGATGCATTGTATCTACATCTTTCTGTTCTGACAGAGATGTGTGTTGACATTTATTTGGTGGAAGGGAGGTAGTCACCGTCACAACACACACTTCAGGCGTATGAGTCAAGCGAGAGTGTGGTGGCGATTGTGGTGAGGAATACACTGCAGTTTGGGTCTTGGTATTTCTCTTCCCCGCCCCACTGATTGTGAAGGGCTGCCAATAATCTCTGGACTTCTAGTACACAGTTACTGTGCTAGTTCTAAAGATTTTGAACCGTGTTTAAATAGAATTGGATTTGTATCCTTTGTTAAATGCCTGGCTTTGCCTTTTAAGTGGGTGGAATAGAAATAATAAGTCTATTGTTATTTTTAAGCCAGTGTTGCACTTGATGCATTGTTGGTTTCCACTCTGTCTCCTCTGTCACACATGAGCAGGATCTTCTTAGGCTGGACAGTGGTTACCTTTCGCCCTGGCAGTCATTCGACGAAGCACATTAAAACCATTCGAGGGAAACAGCCCACTGGGTCTACAGCATTGTAGTCCAACTGAGAGATTTTTCTTCTTAACTTCTTTGAGATGGTCTTCTATAGAAACACTTTTATATACTTTAAATACTTTTCATCTCCTATAAGGGTTGTTTTATTTATGTATGGAATTCATAGTCCGTATGTGTGCAAAGTATTTTTGATGATCGATTCATTCTAACCCTTTTGTCTATTTAGCAGCCTGCCAAATCTCATCTTTCCAAATCCAAAATGACTAACATGGTAAGAGTCCAGGCCAATGCAACGTCAAATACATTTCTCAGTTTGTTTTCTTATGTAATGGCTGTCTTTTTGATCCTACATGTAATGGCTACAGTACTCTTTTTTTTAAATCACACTTTTATGTGGAAGATCTGGAGGAAGAATGATTTACGTGCCATTAGAGCGACTGCAGGCAAAGCTGCACTTTCTCTGCTGTGAAATGTCTTCTCCCCAAGACACCTTGTAAAGATTGCTCTCTCTGAGAAACAGCTAACAATCTTGCATTTGATTTGATATGCAGTGTTGTATTAATTATTAACAATTATTATTATTAATTGTATTAATTATACAGTGTTGTATTAATTATACAACACTGGTTAGCAGCATTTAAGGGTTACAAGAAATAATTATCAACATGTGGGAGTTTAAATGTTGAATGTATCATATTCCATCCCTCCATCCTTGTAGATGTGTTCAAACAGGCAGGAATCCTGTTTAGTTTATTTTTGAAACCCCACATATTGATTCAAACAGTGTAATAAAGAGAGAATTCATTTAGACATAGAAATCGCATAGCAACAAAGAATTACACCTGAAAGATCATAGACTTTCTTTTGCAAAGAATTACCAGGAGGTTTCTTTACACCAGATCTGAATAACCCATACACCTACATGTGTTCCAAATTGCTGGATCTATTAGATGTTTTGTCTAATACATTAGCTTATAGTCAATATTGAGAGTCACGTGGAAAAGCTTTTTAAATCTCTGCAGAAAACAAACTTGCTAGTGTAGTCTACTCTGAGCAGAGAGGATTACATACCTGATAATGATCATTCTATCATTATCAAAGACTATCAATATTTATCATGAGTAATATGTACATAAATATATGAATGTGATAGCACCGCACCTTCTTTCACCTACGTAACATTGCAAAAATCAGGCACATCCTGTCTCAAGCAGATGCAGAAAAACTAGTCCATGCATTTGTTACGTCTAGGCTGGATTATTGCAACTCCATATTATCA
>JAVQJD010044685.1:0-34615 GCA_036023655.1 Nannoperca australis
GTGTGTGTGTGTGTGTGTGTGTGTGTGTGTGTGTGTGTGTGTGTGTGTGTGTGTGTGTGTGTGTGTGTGTGTGTGTGTGTGTGTGTGTGTGTGTTGTAGAGGAGTTTGGTGCCTTGGAAAGCGTAAAAGCTGCCAGTGAGCTATACTCGCCACTGACAGGAGAAGTGACTGAAATCAACACAGAGCTGGCAGAGAATCCGGGCCTTGTGAATAAAGCCTGCTATGCAGAGGGTGAGCGTCTCGCACTCGCTGTTGTTCTTTCCCAGTACATTTGTTGCCCGACCACACTGTCGTGAGAACATGTGCACATTTGGCTTTTAAAATATGAACTCTTACTTTTCAGGGTGGCTAATCAAGATGACGATTGAAAAGCCTGAAGAACTCAAAAGCCTCATGGATCAAGCTGCGTATGATACATTTATTAAGTCACTTGAAGAATAAATTGATAAACTTGCTGTGCTGTTTTTATAATGTAATTGCAATCAAAGATTAGTAGGCAGGGTTTCTAACTATCTTGTGTGACACTTTTCCTCATCTGTGGTATTTATTTTGATGCTGGAATTGTGCTATCAAAATAATTTTAAATCCTCAGTAACATCTTCTGCTTAGAAAGTTAGGATTCGTTTAGCCACTAGCCAACCTACGGCTCTTAATCTCAAGATCTGCCAGTATTATTGGGTCTTGTTCTCATGCTTTGCTCCATTTTTAAGATGTGGTAAAAGGATGGAAAGTGATTGTAAGTGCCATGTCAAAAATAAAATTTGGTCCTTACATTTGAATCGACACTTCTTTGATTTATTTATTTATGTGTATTTTTTTATCTTTACCAATCAAACTTAACTGTTGCTTGTGTCTGTGATCACAGTCTTGCATTCTTGGCAACTATCGTAAACGTGCAGGAACGTGTTGTGATTCTCACAGCAACAAGGACAGTTTAACTTAACATTTAGTTAAAGAACAAAAAGCTCATGCACAATGTATGGTGTTCTGTGGACAGCTGACATGTTCATGAACATGTGCTGGCAGAACATGCTGCTGCTTTTTGCTTATAGTTCCACACACCTTGACCTTTGCCCTCAGGTGAAGATAGGCAGAGATTGCAGAAGCTAGTTGGTCAATGATTAATGAAGCAGTGACTGAACAGATTACTGGCTAAAACTGAAAATAAAAATGACTTTCACCGCTAGTTCATACTATTATACATAACATTTCTATAATCTAAGTGTTATGTTATTGTTATTTCTGTTTTATCCACATGTCCCTACAATAAACCGCTATTAAAGAGAATATTATAACAAAGAAAAATATTTAACACATAACCCATTTGAGAGTTTTGTCTTCAGTCATTTCCAAATACAGCGACATCCTTGCAGCTGCACCGTGCCATTTTAAAGAGAGTGCTAGGCCTACATCTAGTGGCGAGTGCAAAGAAGGCACCTTTAATTGTCATTTACAAAACCTGCAGTGTTACGTGTAGCATCATCAGCCTTCGAAAACTTTGCAAATGTATATTGAATCTATTTAAAACTATTACAGTATGCCTAATAATAATAATACACACTTAGGTATTAAGACGCTGCTCTTATTAGGCTACTATCCTACTCCAATCTTTGGTGACAAAAGTTAACCTTCATAAAACATTGTATCAATACATCTTCACACTTTTTGGCAACCCCATTTTTATTTAGAAACACAACACTAATCTTTTTCCTAGTTTAAACGCAACCCCATTAACTATTGTGATATTGTAATTTTTTTCAGAGCTACAGAAAACATTTTTGGAGACAACTTTGTATCATTATGACAACATAAACATAAGCAAGTTGGATTTCCCTGCATCATAACAAAGATGATTAAGTGTGATGAACGCGAACCTCCGGTTTTGCTTACATGAAATAGTTCCCTCTGCGCTCGGTTGATTTCATTGATGTATTATCCATGGAAGATACTGCCAAATGGGTTGATAGTAAATTATGGTTGTATAATCAAACATACAATGAAATCCCGTCTATGGCAGCCCAGATATGACAGCGCTGCACGGGGAACCTTCAAAAATATACGACGTATTGGTCAGATACTTATTTATTTATTTGATTATGTATGTGTGCGTGTGTGTGTAGGGATATAGCTCCTTTATATACTCTTTGAAAACGTCTGTGCGACGCGATTGGCTGGTTGACACATATCCCACAATGCACCGGATTACTACTTCCTTTTTCCTTTCGGCCATTTTCCTCCCTCGTAGGTATGACAAATTTTCCTCTACTGATTCAGAAAGAATCTATCTTAATCCTTGGTATTTTATTGATATTTGTCAAGTTCACTTACAACCTGAAATAGTGTGTTTTGTCACCTTTAAAATAAGGTGACTATTGTCATAGTTTTCCTCGTTAAATTGCTGTACTGCATCTGTGTTAGTGATGATCCCCGGTCAAGTGGTTTGTGTGCGACTGTTAGCATTGCTGTTTCAGGCCAACATTTGTGGGTCCGTGTTTTAATAATGTAATAAAAATGTGCATACGTAACGAATGCCGAAATGGCAAAGACTAGTAATTATGGCATGTGACAACCTTTAACGTGAATTCCTCATCAAAACCGCCAATAACTTGCTTAGCCTGCTAGCTTAGCACCTCAGACGTAGAGGAGTGATGGTGTGCCGGCATGACAGCCTGTTCACGATGTGTGGCATGCTGTGTTGCAGGGAAGTAGGCAGCAATGGCCCCCAGCCGGAATGGAATGATCCTGAACCCTCACTTCCACAAAGACTGGCAGAAGAGAGTGCGCACCTGGTTCAACCAGCCAGCCAGGAAGATCCGCAGGTAAGAACGGACTTGTGCCCCAGGAAGAGATGCTAACTCAAGCTAACGCTCCTGCCAGCCGCATCATGAACGAGTAGCAGAGACGGACTCTGTTGACAATATTGAGCCACAGCCAAGATAAGCTAGCAAATATGATAAAGTAATATGTCGAAGAGATTTGCTAAGGTAAAGAGAATCCAGACTACATGATGCACAGTCGGCTAGCTTCAGTGTTGACTTCGGTTATGTATATATTATAAATAAAATGCCATGTATAGGAGAGAACTGTAATAGGCTACAAGCAGTTAAATGAGATGTTATCATGTTTTGCCATTTTTAAATTTCAACTCATCAGACTTGTGTTTTAGCTGATACATCGACTCAAATAGTTGAAGACTGTAAAACATGGAGTTTTAAAAATGTGGTACTACTTTCATGTTCCTGCATGTGCATTTCCTTTAATGGAGGAGAGAATTGTTATATTGAGGGTGGGCTGTCTGTAAACAGACATATTTATTGATGAAGTCTAGTATTAACTAGGTGGTGATGGTGGGGTTGCACTACATGGCTTGCAGCCTTTTTCCCCACCTCAGGACCATCATTAACAACGTAGTGTTGTAAATGTTTGACGTTAAATGCAAAGTCAGTTCCTTAGTGTCTGGAGAACAGTGGGTGAGAGGGAGAAACAAAACTATTTGCTAATTGTTTAAACCCTGTGATGTAAAAAAGCATTCATTATAAAACACTCAGCAAGGCCGTACTACTTCAGAGACGGACATTTTGGCATTTTCAGTCCTCACAGCTACGTGTCTTGTTTGCATCCATTACATCTCCTCAAGCATCAGTCACACAATACAAAACTACAGCGAAAAACACTTCATTTCCTGGAACTTTAAAGGGACTTTGGTTACACAAGTTTGACTGAGATACTTCTTTCTTTAGGCGAAAGGCTCGTCAGGCCAAAGCCCGTCTCATCGCTCCCCGTCCTGTCGCTGGACCATTGAGGCCACAGGTCAGGTGCCCCACCATTAGGTACCACACCAAGGTTCGTGCCGGACGTGGCTTCACTCTGGAGGAACTCAAGGTAATACTGTCTGGAATCTGTAAATTGATTTGTTTTATGTGCAGGAATAACTAATCAATGTTCCTCTTGTGTCCAAAAAAATGGGCAGTGTTTGAAAACTGCATTGAATTGATTGATACCAAAAGGGACATTAACAAAAGAAACTGATGGTTGGTTGGGTAGACGCTTATTTGTATGTCGGCGTGGTTGAGAACCTAAAGACCAGCATTTGTCAAGGTCGACTGCTATTTTGCTACTGAACAGGCTCAACCTTTCTGTGATGATTCAAGCAACCCACCTAACCAAAACACTCAATAGCTGCACAGAACACAAAGGGCTGCTCAAAGAGCAGTGTTCTTGCCAAAGTGTCCCCTGCCTTTCCTCCCATGTATTTGGCTGCTGTGGGAGGAAGGCTAAATGATTGTTGATGTGCATCACCCTAGAACCTGTGGTTTGTTTTCCTTCACAAGAAGTAGGCTCAAACCAAAGTGATGGTGATTTATTTTTCTAATTGAAAAGTCTACATTAGAAGTCGTACGTGATTTTGCTTTTCTCTCAGACACCATCTTTATGAATTAAAACATTTAATTTCAACCACCAATTACTCTTCAGTGTGGATTCAACAAATGCCAATGTGTAGTGGACACCCAAGTCGCATACTTAGTTTCATCCTCATCAGCTAAACAATCTGTGAGCAAACATTACATACATTTCCTGTGAAATGTGTGCACAAGATATTGCTTGCGACTGAAAGAGGCTGGTTTATTGGGTTCAAGTGTTGATTCTTGATTAATGCCGTGTAATCAAGTGCATTTGTTCATATTGATCGGAATATGTAAATATTGTGCTCTTGTAAATTCATTGTTTATAGACCAGATAATCAATATTCTGACATAAGTCAGACCGAGGCTCATGTTTTTAAATATGAATATGTACGTAAGCGCACTCATTGTTGGCCAATGTGCAAGCTTGCAGTTTAAAGTGGAGCTCCGCCTCAGGTAAAGACAGAATAGCAGAGTACCTGACCAAACATGTAATCAGTGACTGTTGGCAGACATGTAAAAATATAAGAACCAGCTTGAGTGTTTTGTGTCACAGCAGTCAGATGATGACAAATCTCCGGAATCTCTGTATTTTCTTGATGAATACTTTGAACCCCTTTTCTGATAACTGCTTTTTTGTTACTGAAAATGGAAAATGTAATTTGAATGTCAGAAATTGGACGTCCGTATCTCCTCATGTAGTAGGCATTACATTCAAGTCAGAGGTTTTAATCTTGAACTGCTTTGCTCCACCCTGCAGGCGGCTGGCATCCACAAAAAGACCGCCCGCACCATTGGCATCTCAGTTGACCCTCGCCGTCGCAACAGATCCACAGAATCTCTTCAGTCCAACGTGCAGCGCCTGAAGGAGTATCGCTCCAAACTCATCCTGTTCCCTAGGAAGGCTTCTGCCCCCAAGAAGGGAGACAGCACTGTAAGTTTTTCTTTAATGTTGGATGATGCATAAAGTTTTAAAAAAAAACTATACATCCGATTTGTATAGCATGTGATGGACTGCAGTAATGAATGTAGATTTTAACTGTTAAGTGATTGTTTGGCCCGTTTTTGAGTGTTAAAACATTCAGCAAAGGCATATGGTCTGTGGATGTCATCTCTCAAAAGTTTGTACAATTTGAGAGCCCCCTCCAATGTTGTAACAATGAGTATTTTACGTTTTGATATAATGAAACGGTGTGGAGATGTCTTTGAGCGAGCTCATTGCTTTGCCCTAACTTGTGTATCTTGGTTTGAACTTGTGCAGTGATCAGTTCCCCGTCATCTCTGCACATCACTGTTTATTAAGCTAAACTCTTGTTTCTGACAGCTGCACACCTTCAGTGAAAGATCATCATTTGCATTCTGAATGCCATTTTATTTGGTTATCATTGAATTTTCATTGGACTTCTTGGGATTTAAGGCTCCTTAATCAAACTGGGGACACTAATTCCTCCATGTAGTGGTGATTTTTTTCCAGCAGATCTAACTCTGTTTATCTTTTTCAGGAGGAGGAACTGAAGATGGCCACTCAGCTCGCTGGTCCAGTCATGCCCATCAGAACTGTAAGTTTCAAGTCCTTCAACTTCCACTTGAACCCAAACACATCCATGTTCAAAAGTACATTTCAAATACAATGAGATCACTGGAAATGGATGTGAATTGATTTAGGTGGAAAAAAGTCAGAATTTTATGCTTGAAATAACAGTTTAACATTGAACTGGCTTAATTTAGTGACTTGCCCTTAATATGTGGGCCTTCATATCAGAAAAATAAGCACACGTTGATGTTTTGCATCACAGCAGTCAGATGATGACAAATCTCCGGAATCTCTGTATTTTCTTGATGAAACATTTGAACCCCTTTTCTGATGACTGCTTTTTAAAATCAAACTGCAAAAGCAAAATATTGATGCCACAAAATTGGACTTGTATTTGTGCAAGTGTCATATGTGACTTACCATCGTCTTTTTTTCCCTCTTCAGGTGCACAAGAAGGAGAAGGCCCGGGTTATCTCTGAGGACGAGAAGAACTTCAAGGCTTTCGCCAGCCTGCGTATGGCCCGCGCCAACGCTCGTCTTTTCGGCATCCGAGCCAAGAGAGCCAAAGAGGCTGCCGAGCAGGACGTGGAAAAGAAGAAGTGAAAATAGTCACTATGGAACTTTGCAAAATAAAGTGTTTAAAAGATAAATGTGACTGTCATGATTATGATCTCGTCTTTAGCGGTTTCATGGTCTAGTTATAGATTAGGGGACTTGATGAAATAGAGCCACACAAAACAGATACATGGTGATAATACATGGTGTATTAGGAAAATAATTCTGCAAGTGGGTCACTTTTATGGGCAATATCTTTATTTATTTTTTTTATTGATGGTATCAGATGTGTTGGAATAACAATTGTAGCTCCTAGCATATGATATAAGTAGAATCAAAATCCAGAAATGGAATTCATATCTTCAGGGGTCAGATAAAAGGCAAGATAAAAACAGAAACTCGGGAGGAGATGGAAAAAACCTGATTGCCATAAAATCTTTGTCACAGCAGACATCTTGATTTGTCGATGTAGAAAAGGTGTAGATGTTTTTAATAGCATTAACAATGACTGTTGTATTCAGGTGTCGCAGTAAGCCGGCATGCACAAGGCCGGTGCCCTGAAAGTCATTTTAGCTGTTTACACCTGGGCTTTTCTTACTGTGACATGTCAAAATGTCTCCTGTGAGAAAGGCCTTCACTGCAGGAGCAAATTTATTTTTCACAAGTTTCTGTAACTTCTCAAAGACGTTTGAACAGATTTGGGTTGAAGTCGGAGCCGTTGGTAGTACCAAAGACCGTTCTTACAGAATGATCTGATTATATGGACATCAGTGTAGTGTACAAGCTATTAACTAAAACCTGAAATTAGGACTCACTGTTTATATTAAGCTAATAATTATAGCAGTAGGTGGCACTACAGGCACAAAATGTAGCTCATTAATGGAGTCAAATGCATTTAAGAGTAGGGTTGACTGTAATTGAGGAATTGTAAATCCATTTTTAAATAGATGGATATTTTGAAAGCAGGTTATTAACCTGACATGACTGTAATTGGTATCCAATTTAACAGGCTATTAGTAAATTATATGTGTCACTAACAGCTATTAGAAGAAAGCACGTGACAGAAACTGATGTTAAATCAAACTTAATTCAGTTAATTGGTATTTTTTACAGACGGGTCACCAGATGTAAAGTCAACCAGTTGAGTCAAAACCAAGCAGAGCCTTAAACATGACATGCTTTATGATAGTACATTATCCACAGCATGTTAATGCATAGGTAGGTAGTGTGAGTGGAGGTCAATGACAAGCCCAGAGGAAGGCCAGGAAAGGTGGAAAACAAGAAAAAGTCTCATCCCAGTGGGACAATTTTATGCTCCGCTTCTACAGCAGGGGCTAAAGTTGAATTTTAATTTTCATACAGAAGGTTATGTGCTGGTAGACATGAACCAAAACAGACTGCTACGGTAAACTGTTGCCATGACAATGGAGACTGGACATTTCTAAACAATTTGCACATGTTGGGTTGTTCTGATAAGGTGAAAAGAAGAAATAAGTTATTAAACAAAACAACACGGGACAGAAAGCTGTGATTTTGAATGCATAAGTCATTAGCACTGAAAAATGTCCCAATTTCAAAAATGATCCCAAGTCGACCGTGTCAACACATACAAATTCAGGATAAGCTGAGACTAAATGTCCTTGTCTGTGTCTCCTTTAGTGCCTCTCTTGTGTTCCAACAGTCTGAATGCAAATAAATAATTCAGTTAATGGAGGTGAGTGGAGAGTCAAGTCATTTGGACCAGGGGTGATTGATAAGGGGTGATTGATAAGGAAATGGATGATCCAATGTGTCCTTAAGATACAGTACTGCTAAATAATCTACTCTAAACGTTACTTACACCGCCTTTTCTAAATGTGTTATCAGTGTTTTAACCAAATTAAAATGCCCTCCAGAAAACTACAGAATATTTTAAACTCTGAACATCTCCCACATTTTGTTATTTGCCAGTTATTTAAAAGCAATACCAAATAGTACCCAAGGCAGTCTCACTTGTGATGCACGATGTGATGTTAATGTCTTGAATTCTCACTTTTGATAAGCAGAAACAGGATGAGAGAGGATTAGATTAAGTCAACATATGTGTATATTATATATATATTTTACTTTTTAACTAGTTTTTCACAGTTGATCACCTGATTGGTAAATGTAATAAAGAGGAAATCTAAACATGCAAATGTACTCTTATATACTTTGCTGCAATTATCCCATTTCCTACATGGACTACTACTACTATCCAGCTGACAGCCTCTGCAGTGTCACCTTCACACCTATGTGTATCATGTTTATTCTGTAAAAGGGAACCGATATCTTTTTGACCACAGTATTTGTGTGTCAGTAAGGCAAATACATCGACGACAGAAGAGATGAAGATAACATTTCTATTCTATGCTGTTCTATGCTGAAACACAAGCTCTGTGATTGATTACTATTAACAGGGATGCTGCAGCTACCATCACCAATAAGACAGACTTTAGAATTAAAAGTGTGCCAAAAACATTTCCAAACACCTATGCTACCTATGTAGAAAAATACTTTACTCGGGGGGAGCTGCTGGTGTAAACTGTGGATGATGTTACACAAAAACACCGGAGCTCGTTTGACTGAAAATGCTGAGTGCATCAGGCCATGAGAGATCTCCCCGTAGCTGCACTCCCTATTTAGGTTATCGTACACGCAATGTAGTCAGCAGCACCAATGCGAACACTGAATGCGACAGGGGAGAAGCAGCGGGGTGAATCTGAATAGGTGATCCATGTGTAAACCCCAGGGAACGTCCTGTGAGGTGCTGAACCGACACAGCAGCAGCAGCAGCAGCAGCATATGGCCGTTATTTGGAGCTGTGGCGTAAGAGGGCTCAGGTGTGTGCCCCAAGGCAGACGCTTCCTACCAACTCTGAATACCCATGGAAGAAGGGGCAGTGGGAGCGAAAACTGCAGGAGAGATCTGACTTTAGGTGACAGCCGTGTCAGAAAACTGAGAGTTTTCCATGTTAAGCACACCAATAATATCAATCTGTAAGGGAAACGTGTAAGGTCTTTGTGTTGTTTGGTGTGTAAAATGTATGGCTATCGGCTTAACAGAGCAGATAATTAAAGAGCATGGAGCCAAATGTTTTATTTTTCCTGCTGTTGGAGTCATTTGATTGACCTGCTTGCCTGCTGTACACACCATTTTAGCAGCTGAAAGTTTCTGAGTGGCTCAACTCTCAAAGAATCAGCCATGTCCTCTTGAAATCAAAGACAAAGTTGTAATGCTGCAAAGCACTAATGAAAAAAATGTCCTTTCTGTCTGAAGGACACTTCAGAATCATGAAATTTCAGAGCACTCAGGGATAAATTGTTAGAACAGCTCAAGCCTACACATTTCTGTTATCATAAAATGCTTTAACTAACTGCCAACCACCACATTGTACTTTTAAAGAATCAAACCAAAGCTTTTATTTTCTGTATACAGTTTTGATGAACCCAAATTTCCCAAATAATTTTCTCTCTTGTGGCCTTTGCTTCTGTTTTGCAGAAACTCTACAAAGAGCTGCTGTTTTGTCAGTGCAATTCTAAAAAAGCTATAAATGTTATGCAATGTCTGGAAATACATTCATGAAAAGAATACATTTGTGGGTGGACTGTGAAAGAGTTCAAGCATGAACGCTGTGTAGAAACAATACCTTACGCAACATACATTGATTCCAAATCTACACCGATGAATCAGTTCTTGACCATTTTAATGTGAGCGACATTAGACTACAGTATGTGCGTGTGTATGTGCATAATAGTATGCATGTGGGTGCATGTGTGTGCATGTTTGATGAAGGTAAGAGGGAAAGAGTCCTCAGCTGTCTGGAGCTCCCACATGGAGATGTGGTTGAAATGCGCTGCTGCTGGAAGATCCGTTCTTTTGTGTTCCTGTTGTTTTGCTGTGAAATGTCTCACATGCGTCCTCTGCATTTTTTATCACTGAGGTGAGACATAGCCAGACAGGACCAGTAAAAAAGGACAAACTATGTACCCTTCTGATTAGCATCTAAGTGCCTGATTTCACCTCTCCTGTTCACATGTGCGATGGAGCACACGCATCTCATTTGTGATTGACTTTCTTTTGTTGAACTGAAGGTTCAGTAAATGACAAGGACATTAATCTGAGGACAGTGTTTAACAGGAGCAGCCGAGGTGACAGCTGGGACACACGTGTGTGTGTGTGTAGTGTCAAACGCTTTGCTACTGTACACAGAGCTGTGGTATGCATGTAATATGTATACATAATCATAATGCTGGTGAAAGATGTTAACAGAGTGACACATTCATTACTGGGGACAAATCGGATTGATATATCAGTCTAAATATATATTAAACCCGCTCTATTAAGCCCGCAGAGGATTATTGGTGCGAGGAGATTAACTTCAACTCAAGGCAAAGAGTATGATATTGCATGTCTCACTCACTTAGATTTTAATATCATATATCATTGCATTGTTCGCGGAGCACAAGTTCATCATTCTTTTAGCATGACCGCCAGCGTAATCACAAAAAAACCCCAACTGGGCACATATTTCGCCCATTCATCTCATGCTTTCGTGCTGTGTGAAGGCCGTCAGATAACCAATGGGAGCCTCTGTAATGCAACACTCTCGCGTCCCGTCTTTACGGCTCGATCTTTTCATTGAACTCCCAATAATCGAGTCCCAGCGAAAGCCCCATCCTTACATCAGCAGCTGGACTCTCTCCACGAGCCGAGCCCACTCCCTCCCTCGCCAGTTTAACCAATGAGTTTCGGCGGAGAGGGGGAAAAAAAAAATCAAGCAGTGTGTTATGGGAGAGGATTAAACAAGTGTGTTAAAGAGTAAAGAACAACGGCAGGTAGGAAGTGAGTTTTTAACTTGATCGTCTGGCAGAGTTGATCGTTGTTGTTTTTTAAATGAACGAATCGAATCGAGTGCGCGTGCTTGCTTGTTCCTTGTGATCAGGTGTGGATGTTCTTATTGGAAGTGAGTGAGATCAGTAAATGACAAACGATGTTATCAAAGTAGACTGTTCATGTTTAGTGCCACGATTAGGAGAACTAAAGCCAGGTCTTCATTTTGCTACCACGAACGGCAACTGCTGTTGGCTTTCAAGGATTAGATTCGTAGCGAAGTTCATTTATTATGATAATTATTATTATTAACAACAACAACAACAACAACAACCCATCTATTAGCGTTTCCCGCATCGCCTTCAGTAAGTTGTTGGATTGGATCGCCAGCCTTTCGCTCTTGAGCGGACGTGTTGCTTTCCTGTGAGGGTCGTATTTTATAGCTTCTCAGCCTGATTGTATTTGGAGCTTTATTGAGTTAAGTTTCAGACTGATGCTTTTGGGGAACATCTGGTTTCCATACACAGCTGGCAAACAAAAGACTCGCGGGCGCTGTCCGTGGTGCTGGAAGCCAAACAGTGCGGTGTCACTTGCATGTGCCACTTTGAGAAAATGACGCTGGTTAGAGAAATGTAATACTTTCATTCCCATTTAAAACAGTTAAATGGGCTCAGAAACCTATTGCTCAAGGACACTTAAGCAGGGCGGGTGCTTGCCACATTGGACCTTAAACAAATCAAAGTAATTTTCTTAGTTTTATGTTATTCTCAGGGCAATAAAGACTCTCAGCGACGTGTCTGCCGGACTCCTGGTTTTATCAACCACTTTCATTGGTTTACCCATTGTTGAAGGAGAGACAAATACCACTTTTTATCCACTAAAACTGTTTGCTATCTCATGTTTATTAGTTGAAACAGAATACAAATAGTGTTCAGGCAATTGCCAGAAAATGAAAATATCACGTCTATGTTGTAATGTTGTATTTCCAAGTGACACTTGACTAGCTTTTAAAAAGAGGAAGCTCCAGATTTAACAACCTTAAATGAATCTTTCCAGGGATCTAATGTAGACTCCTAAGAGCCCAACCCTGCCACGTTCATGTCCTGTCTCTCATTACCGAGGTGATATGATAGCCCTCAAAAGGGGCACAGCTCAGACAGGCAGTAATAACAGCTTGGGTTTGGTTTGGTCCTCTGGGACTCAACAGGAATTTCTGTTCTTCTTTTTGTGACATCTTCACCAAGTCAAAAGAGACTACTGTCTACTGTGAGCGTGCCACATCTTTACTGAGATCCCTCAGCCCACCACTACATTTTCCCATCCCCTCGGAGCGACCAACAGCCTCACACCGAACTGCTTCGTTGGTTTGCAGCTCCTCTTGCACCGAGCCAGGATGAATGATGTTCAGGAGGCCACCTCCCCTGCGACCAGCCTCAGCGGTCCAGCAACCTGCGTTTCCAAAGTAGAGCTGCGTGTGTCTTGCAAAGCTCTGCTGGACCGAGACACGCTGAATAAGTCAGACCCCTGTGTCATACTCATGGTACAGAACAACGGACAGTGGACAGAGGTGAGCCCTCCCTCTCTTTTTACTCTTTAATCTGATACAATACAACAGGCTGATTTCTCCTCCGTCACCAGTAATATAGGCAGCAGTGTGTAGCTTTTAATAGGAATTAAAAATCCATCTTTTATTAATCTTTACCCATCAGAGTCACTAACCACATTATTTCATGCGTTATGGATCGTGTTTGGAATCACACGCATAGGAGTTCAAATTATTCATAAGAGTACTAATTACTATTAGCATCTCGAGGTGATCTGAGTAACATGGTTTCTTAATGGTTACACAAAAAGAATAGTGGGCGAAAGCACAGTTGACCAGCCCTCCCTCCATTGTCCAGTACAAATTTGAGAAAAATCAGGTTTTAAGATTAAGCTGTGGTGATATGTGACATTTCATACCCTGTGATGGATGTTTAGCCCCACTCCAGTTATCCCCAAAACCTGTGTTGTTGTACAAGATCAACCAGGGAGATACATCTGTTAATGGTTTGGTGAACTTGCAGCTCACTCTTTCGGAAAATATCATGGCTCACACAACAGCTGTCTGATTCTAAATTAAAAATGTCAAATGTGGCGTATAATTGGAGAGGAAGAGTGAACATTGTCTCTACACAACAGATTGTAGTCCCTTCTCTGCAGGATCCAGACTGTGTAGCAGTATATATTCCACTGGTCTACATGTGTGGACAAGCAGGAGGTTGGTAGTGGTCATATGCAGTGTGATGAGTTGTGTTCCAGCTGAAAATGTTTACTTGCTTGGATTGGTCCCAAGCTGATTTGGAGCGTAGGCAGCAGGTCTCTCATTTCCCTGTTAATTAAGTCATTTAGTTCACGAGGGGAAGCCAAAACACAAGTCTCCATTAAGTAGAGGATGTGTTAAAACGTGGCAGAGGATATCTAATTATATAAATTTTCTTTCACGCAACCTTTCATCCAACAAAAAGCTCTCTTTTCAGGGGAATGGGAGATAATAATTAACTGTAACTCTGCCAACTTTCTGCCACATGGGAGCCATTTGTTGAAGATGCTCACTGTGATGTTTGGGCTGTATGAATGTGGAACCTCCAGATACTATTTTGTGGCAACGATGAAAAAAACACTCGGCAGACAGTGTTGAGCACACAGTTATGGATTTTTCTTGGTTGTAAGGAGGCTGTTACATGAGATGACTGACCTGGGATCAGTGTATCATATAAGAGGGGCTATTTTTAGCTCCACTAACTGAAGCAAATTCATATGATGTCAGGAGAGCGAGCAAGCTATCTATCTATCTATCTATCTATCTATCTATCTATCTATCTATATATCTATCTATCTATCTACAAGGAATAACTTCAAGAAGTGCTACAAATGTTGAGTGGTAAATCTGTTCTGGCTATCATTATAAACTGCATTAGCTATGTGTTGTATGTGAAAGTGCTAGACAGGTCTAGCAACAGTAACCAAGTGAGTTTGGGGTTATCAGTCAACTGTTCTTAAAGGAATATGCTTATGCGCTGTCTTGCTGTTGCGGTTTTACAGGGAGTTATGTGGACGACAGTAGCGCAGTAACTTCCTTTATTTTCAACACTGAATATGAACACACTCAATTCCTTTCTCTAGCATCAAAGCATCACCTAGACACCCACCTCAGTGACCTCACCCTGTGTACGCCTCTCACTGTATGCGGCCAAGATTCCAACTACGTGGCAGGTTAGCGATGAGGAAGCCAAGGGTGAGAACAAACGGTCTGAGTGTGAGACTTTGAAGTTCCTGCATGCTCTGGAAACAGGGCAAAGAATCACCTGCCATAAAGAAGTGTGCGTAAGCACTGAACTATTTGTTCTGGTGCCTGGGTGGTTATGGGTCCCCAGGGAGGGCTGGCCCGGGCCCCTGTGAGATCACATCAGTGTGGATCGGGCGGGAGTCCACCCGGAGGTGGAACTAATGGGCCCATGTGTTCGCAGACACTTCTAAGAGCCAGATGCTGGGAAGAGAGATGTCCGTCGAGTTTTCCACAACACCTCCCCTGGAGAGACGAGAAGGGAACCCAGTCAAGCTTCACACGCATGCTGGACATAGAAATCAGTGTATACAGATACACATACCATGTTCATTTGGTTTTGTACAGTCAGGAAAGCTCTCTATTACATAAACACACACACACACACACCTTTAGATTGTTGAGTCTACATGGAGACTGTTTCCACTCTTCCTCTTGTTGATGCAGCACGCAAGGTGATATAGTCTAATACAAGGAATTCGAGGCTCACATCTATCTATTCCATATGATCTGCCTGCCCCAGTAAAAGTCACGTACAGACTCTGGTGCCTGCGGTTGGCCGTGTTATTGATGCAGTCTTGACCTCTCCGATCTGACGTCTTATTCAAAGTGGTTAATGATTACCATCTTTCAATGTGTTTCAGCTGTTACACTGGTAATCCCGCCCCTCCCGCTCCATCAGAACAATTGTTCCTGTGGATTTGAAGGTCTGGACATTGTTTTGACCTCATCTCTTCTTTCAAGTTTATACAGAATGGTAAATCATTAGCTCATCTGTTGAATCTAATGTAACATCAACAACAAATCTGTTACGGTATGGAAACAGAGCACAAACTCAGGCTTATGAGAAAAAAGTGTTTATATTCACCTTGTAGCCTGAAGCTCAAACATAAATGAGCAACACTCAATAACTCCACAAATGTCTACAGACACAATAAAAGATGAACAGTACAGTTTTAAAAACAAGATATTGTGTTGAGTCTCCATGCTGTCCCATCCAGACCAAAACGGAAGACTGGTGCAGTCCGGAGAGCACAGATAATGCGACGCCACCCTCTTCCTTGCTTGCGTATAACATCCTCCAGTTCTGTCTGGATCAAAGCAGAGACGGATCGCACACATCCTCAGTAAACCCCACAGTGTGACTATCTGGGGGCCGCCTCAGCCTCAAAGAGCGTTAGTGAGAGCAATTCCTCTGCGCCTGAGAGAAAAGGTTGGCTGCTGCAAGTGGTAGAGGCGCCCTGCATGGAGGAAAAACAAGCATTGAATGAAGGAAGAGGTCAGCAAGGCCTCCATAATGATTGCTTTATAACAAAGGCAGAGGTGAGGAAATAAAATGTGACTCAGTCTTGATCCATTGTTTGCATTACAAACTATACAACTTCCAGGGGCGCGATTTGAGTCTTTGCAGTTTTAAAGAAGGGGGACACATTTGTAAAACAAGTAAAAATGTGTTAAGACTAAACCCTGGTTTTCGGCAAGAATAAACTGTACATTATTAATTGTTACATTAGTAGTTGTTTTGTGTCTCTTTATAGTGGTTTTGTGTCACTTTATAGTTTTTTGATTGACTTTACTACAAATGATAACAGTCCTCCGGTAAGCCCTGACAACTTCAAGCTCCATAAGCATTGAGTTTAATGCATGTTTGATGCAAATCAGTATCTTTTAGAAGAGCAATAATACCCCTTTAAACTACAGAGGTGGAAATATATAAAAGAGTTTAAATACAGCTGCAATACACACTGTACTTGCATCAATAATATAATTGAAAGCTTTTTGTATTTACAGAAAGTTCATTAATTGCAGGTAATTTGCAGGACACATGCGTCTAGACACTGGTTATTAAGGTGATAAAAGATAAACACCTCCCCCCTGTGAGATATACATGTTTTGAGATGCGCTGACATACTCTGGTAATGAGTTCGTGTCATTAGAAGGACTCGGTTTATCAACCACATGACGACAGCATAGCTGTTTAAATTGGTCTGAACGTGAAGTGCTTGTTTTCACAAGCAAAACTAATTTGGGACCTGTTGATTTACAGACATGGCTAGTTATCTTGTGTGTGCATGTACCAGCCTGAAGTTTTGCATTAGACATGACTGTCCATTGCAGTTGTATTTCACAGTCCTGGTATTTTTCTTTTTGTTTTTTGGTAAGAAAAAAAACAAAAGACACCATTTCCCATGCAGGTTTTATCACATTCTGTCCTCTCTTTCATCATGGAAAAAGGAGCTGTTGTCCAGATGGGAGCAGACAGCACACATCACTCAGGAATCTTAAACATGATTGGATGAGCAGAGAATGCGAGTCAAGAGCACTGAGCTGTTTTCCTTTCCTGGCCGCAAAGGACGAGTGTAATGCCAAGGGTTGGACGGTTTATGCCTCTGGTCAGTCACTCGCAGCGGAGATCAGTGCTTTCCTTTAGATGGGCCCGCAGGATTTTTTTAATGCTAATGTTGAAAGATCCCTTGTTGAACATTTTAAACTGCATACGGTGCAGTCCACCTGGTGACACCAAAGTGTTGTGGCTGTTGATTGCTGAGAGAATAATTGAACAGAAGGTTAGAAAACCACCATGCTACTATAACTTAAAAGAGCCAGTAGTAGGTTTCATTTTGCCATGGCTTTATTAATGGCAGTGTCGGCCTGTCGATCCACCACGTTGGTCCAGACTGAAATATCTCAAGAACTATTGGAGGTATCACCATGAAATGTGGTACACACATTCGTGTTTCCCTCAGGATTAATTGTTATCCCTTCTGTAACTTTCCATCTAGCGCCATCATCAGGTCAAAATTTCAATTTGCCCAATACTTATACAGCCTCAGTTGTACTTTGTGCTCAATGACCTAAAGTTTTCCACATAAAAATCCAGCATATTTGAGAAGAACAACTAACTGCCAATGTCATCTACTGTGAGCCCAACGAGGCCAGAAATCAAAAATACGTAACTACTGTTAAACAGTTATTTAAGTTATTTAACATATAAACTGATATTGTGATGAATGTCAGACTTTATCATGATATAGGTAGATATATATCATTCAGCCCCTTTGCCTGGTATAGACTGTATTTCCAACAAACTCTTGGAAATACACTGTGCATCATGTGAGACATTTTAACACTTTTGCAGAACAAAAATGTAACGAAAGTGCTTGTTTGAAAAAGTAACTGTTGGTTTTCAGTGCAAATTGATAGATAACACAAAACATTTCCTGTTTGATTTGGACCCTGAAATAATAATCTCATAATAATACAGCAAGAAGCCCAGGGTCACCATCCTGAAGGTGAACCTGTGTGTGTACCTGATTGCTGTATGTGCAGGTATGTGTAAATAGATTTCCTCCTGGCTGGCGGTCTGACCCAGGTCCTCTCCCTGTGACCCTGTGGATGATTGCTGTGACTGAGATGTGTTTGATCCCTGCGCTGATGCTGGGCTTTTGATGGCCTCCCCACTTTGATGCTGCGACAAGATTGAATCCGACCACCCTCTGTGACACGCGTACACACAGTTGACCAAATAGCACCATCAGTCCTTGTATCTAAGCAGGAGGTGCTATTTCCTTTTCCTTTCTTTGATCCTTGAGCATTGATATTTGTTGTATTTCTGACATTCTGCATCCTCTCTTACCCTGTGAGGAAGGATTATAACCCTCAAAGCTCAGAAATATGTTCTATTATCTAGTTGTTGTTTTTTCTATTCCAGTTGACAAAGATTGGTCTTCCTCTGAGACAGATTGATATAGTTTTTACTTATAGGAAATACAGAAAAGTCATGGCCTTGCAGTAAAATAGAGGTTTTCTCCTGTAGCTCTCCACTGGTATTATTATACAACAGTTCTGTTTCCGGAGCATTTGATGTCTTCCTGTATTAATCTGAGGAAGCGAAGAACATGATTTACAAGCAACGCAGGACCACTATACTTTTACTCTGCTTTTATGTCGAGCTCTGTAGGATGGAACAACATACTGACTAATGGCAAAAGCAGACCCAAACCTCTAAAACATACAGCTTGGTGAAATTAAATTCACCGGTCATATCGTCACAGTACATGAAGACATTTTCATTGAATATGATTTATTGTTAAAGCTAAAGTTTTAGGAACATTTGGGGGAAATGTGCTTATGTGTTTTCTGGTGGAGAGTTGAATGACAAGGTTGATTTACGTTATACCTTGTTTCTTTTAATCCGTACAAAAACTCATGCCCAAAAGCAACTATTCTGAGCAGTTTCCAGGCAACCAGTGGAGATTCCAAGAAGTTACTGTGGTTAGCCAAGAAATAGTGCTTCACATAACCCCCTGTAAAACCACAAAATGTAATTCTTACACATTGTTTTTTGTACGAATCTATATAAAATATATCATGTGGTAATTATTGAACTTTAGAGGTGCTATTTTGTTTTGCAGAATTTGTTACCTTTTAGAGAGAGCTAGCCTTTATGCTAAGCTAAGCTAACCGTCCCAACATTATGAACTTTTGCTTTTCTTAAAAAACTGTTTGTTCATGGGATATTCAGGATATATGGTTGCTTAAGTTCTGGACATTTTCCCAAAGTATGAATATTGATAATAATTTTCTGATGTTGCGACCAGTAACACACCAGGTTGTAAAGGGGGAATCTTCTCTGTCTTCGTCATTAATGAGTGAAAAGGTTTTACATTTACACTCTGGAAACTAAAGCGAGACATGCTGAGAGTTACAGGTCTACACCGTCAACATGAATGGTTTTTCTAACACTAAATCTCAACATAGGTCAGCACTCTGTTTTTCTGCATTTCTGTCTCACACTCGACCCAGAACTGTCTGGTAGCTTCTCAGAGCTTCAT
This sequence comes from Nannoperca australis, assembly GCA_036023655.1. Classification (NCBI taxonomy): domain Eukaryota; kingdom Metazoa; phylum Chordata; class Actinopteri; order Centrarchiformes; family Percichthyidae; genus Nannoperca; species Nannoperca australis. Next base: position 19,504 of record JAVQJD010044685.1, read on the forward strand.
GGATGGGCAACAGCAAAGAGGGAAAAATGGCGATAGAATAAGTGATTGTGAAATGTGGGAGCGAGGAGTGTTTGGCAGGGCTCATCATGTTTGCTCAGTAAACCCCTGAGGCCTGTGTTTTTTCGCTGAGGGAAATGCCCGCATTGTTGGGCCCGGAGACCGTGGTTACGGGCCAGCCCGGGGCCCAGCCAGGCAGGTTGGGACAAACAACAAGATGAAGGTCAGCTAATATAGCAGTTAATTCCACTTCCTGGTCCCCATGACACCCAGGCAGGGTTTATTTGAAGATCCCAGACCCTGAAGTCACTCTGCACTTTGTTTAGTCCATGAGTATTTTTGGTCTGAGCCAACACTTTCAGATATTAATGTATTCAGATGAGAAGGAAGAGAAAGGAAAGGGGGATACAGCCAAGTAGAGAAGTTCCAGATTTCCACGTCTCTTTGTCTCTTTTCCATATTTTCTCTCATTTCTTTTATAAAGATGAATATGTTACATCTAAATATAATTAATAATGTTCACATCCTTGGTCATTAATCCTAAATCTTCATATAAATAAACACAAATCAAAGCAAAAATCTACTTAAGTTTCATTGGTATATCATAGGATATCGATATTTGGTACTCGGCGTATTGGCTGATAGTATTTTTTTTCACATAATATAAAAAAAACAATCTTAATATGGATCCTTTATGTTTCTAAATTACCTCAAACCTACGTTGCCATTTTTGTACTGCAATTAAGTTATCTACTTCTACTCAATCTACTTATAAGCCAACATAGACAGTGATACAGATACATCGGCATGAGCTGCAATACATTTGAAGTTGTAATCCTCAGGATTTAAGTCTTGGTCAATTTGACAAATACATTGCGTTTCCTGTGACTTCTTCACAATAAAAGTCTGAATGCTTTTAATGTGATCTAGCAGAAGTAGAAAATGTTGGGTTAGCATTAGTAGTAACTTAATCCAGGAGCCATAGGAGAGTTAACAGCAAACATTGAAGCTGATATCACTGAGTTAAAATTACAAACAGTAATGCTGGATTACAGGATTATAGAGAATTTGACTTTGCCAATAACAATCGAAAATACTGCACAAAGACATAATTACTAAATACATTGAATATCTGAATATAGTCCACAAATAGTAACAAAAATTGTGTTTATTAATGGGATTTAATGAAAATGTTAAGGTTGAACTGTAACTGTGGCACATTTAAACTGCATATAAAATGTCAAATTACTTTCAGTGTCTGTTAAAGTTTATTTGGTGTCCATGGTCCCCGTTAAAGCCTGGAGGGAGAAAACAGGGCGCTACTGTGAGGCAGCTGAAGGACTCTCCTCGTGGCACAGACTCCAATGAGATCCATCCACTCCGCCATCCTCTGGACCGGCAGTGTGCGTGAATGGACATTAAAAAGAGCTAGTTTATGAGCTGATTGTCTTACAGATCATTTAACTGGGACGTTGAGAATGCAGTTGGGGGGGTTGGGATGGGTGAAAAATATAGTACATACACACCATCCAAAGGCCAAGTGGCTTAATCCTGTATGGAAATGGTAATGAGAAAAAAAGAGGACTAACTCTGCCTGTGTGCACTCTCCTGTCCAGGATGGGATGGAGGCCTCTCTAGTGGGGCTTCTCCAGGATGCATAAGAAGAGCCTTTGTGCTCCAATCTAGTAAGCCAGAAATACAGCTTTTGAACCATGTGCATTGCAAGAAAGAGGGAAATGGAGAGGCAGTTTGGGAGAGAGTGAATGAGTGAGTGAAGGGGTGGGGGTGGGAGTGCTCTGAAGGTGTTAATGTCAAAAGCAGAGGGTGTAAAACATGAGGAGTCTGAGTTGTGTGTGTGTGTGTGCGTGCGTGCACATATATGGTTTTTCGAGGCGTGTTTTCGCCTGTATGTATGCGGTGGTCACACAGCAGACTGATATCAAGTGCCTCTTTAAGGCCCCCTTCCATCTCCAAAGGTGCTTCACTCTTTGTTTCAGGGAGCTCCAATCGCCCATTCTGCTGAAGCCGGACCGTGAATGAAGGCTGGGAAGCAAAAGAGTGGCAGTTGACTGATGGAAGAAAAAAAAAAGGAAAGTGGAAAATGCAGCACACCACCTGGTTGTGTAAATAGATTGCAGTCAAATAGGTGACAAGTGAAAACCATTTAGAAGGGAAGGAGGGAAGCGTGTTGGTGTCTCACATCATATCCGATAGTTTCCTCAAAGACAGAAATCAAGCCACATTCCTGAGGTTTATTTTGGTAGTATTGATTGCTATATATTTGATATGTTCTGGCAATCGTCACGCACATTTGCACAAATTGAAAATTGCTCTGCATGTGTAAATAATATGATTGTTCTCCCATCTTTGAGAGAAGCAAAGCAAAGAGGGTTTGGAAATACATGTGGTCAGCTGAGAAAACACAGTTTTATATTGTTCTCTGTTTAATCGGGTGCTTAGGAGCAAACAAACAGCATCTGTGGTGCAGCTCGAGTTTTACAGAGGGTTAAGACGATGGAGCAGGAGGCCAAGTGGATTTCAGAAAACAAAAGGCAGTGATTGCATATAGCCTTCCAGCACAAAGTGGTGGAAGCAGACATCTCATGCAGAAATAGAATTTAAATCTGATGGCGACTTGATTGCAATGATTGAACCTCACTGACTAAAATAAAGTACAAAGTAAAGTTAAATGAAGTCCTTCTGTAATGGTCACTTCCCCTGAGGTGCAGAGCTTCATCTGTGAATGGAGATTAGAAATGGTGGCGCTGAAGGTCCATGGCTGCTGGTTAATGCAAATCAGTCCCTGTGATCCCCTCTGGTGTTCCTCCTTCTTCCCAAACAACTAATCCACTTAAGTATCACAGGCCTCTCAGCACCCTACCCAAACTCATTTGGGTAGACCTCAATAATTAGTTGTCTCGCTCCCTGTGTAATAAAACACCAATCATTGTCATTAAAAGATTGTTCATTTACACTGAAGATAATGAATGTCTAGTCAATACACTGTAATTATCTGGTAATTAGATTGTTATTGGACAATCTGAATACAGCCTTTTTTCCTTTCCTGTTATAGGCTCTACTGGATCTGTTGTGTGAATGGGATTAGGCTGTGATGCTTCCTGTCCCACCATGGTGGTCAATTGTTTCAAGAGATTCCTAGGAGCTTTAGATTTGTTCATAGATTTCTGTATTCATGGGTTTTAAACAAAACTGTAAGAACTAAATTATACAATTCCAGAGAGAAGGAATTTCTACAGAAACCTTTACTCTAGACTATTGCAGAGTGAAGAAAGGTTTTTGAAGTTGTCCGGTTGAACATTTTCTTTCTAAGTTGGTTTATTAATTTGGGGGCCTCTTGGGTCTAAGGACCTTGGAACACACTGTAAGTGTCCCCACAGACTTATAAAATGCATGGAAGTCACCAAATCCCTGATGTGATGTTGTCTCAACATTGCAGACGGCCGCAGCGGTCTCATAACACTTGGCGCTTACCTTTCAGGGAAAAAACAAGGGGGTAAAGAACAATAAGGAAAAGGCAATAAATTCAAATCCTCCAAATGTTTTTATGGGCTCAATCTGACAAAGAAATCAGGGCCTTTTCACTAGACGTATAGAATATATGTCATGGTTGTTTGAGCCATTTCACTCAACCACTTGCTGTTTCCATTTCCTGACAGCTGTCAGCACAGCAAACAATCAAAGGGCAGAGGGCCACCCTGCCACCAAAGCTTGGTGCGCCGCATCGTCAGCACCGTCCTGCCTGACGTTGTTTTCCGAGGAGTACTCTCACTGTTAACAGGGAGACAATGGCAGCAGTGTGACTGTGGGGATTCCTCTGCGTGGAAAGTTCCAAGTCGGTGCGGCTGATGGAAACCCGACCCCTGCGCTTAGAATGCCAAAATCTTTGGTCATATCGTGCTGTGTGTTTGTTGTTCCAGCTTCATCTTTGCACATACTGAGAGGGAAGTTCACACACACCCAGATCCCTTTTTAACTCTCGAATCCTGCCCAAAAAATGAAAGAGATCGCAGTCCCATAAGTGAGCTTGTGCAGCAGTCGGCCTTAGTAAGGGTTGAAACTGTTCATGTAGGCTCCAAATGACACTGTGATCTCATTGTCAGAGAAGCCAGGGAACCTGAACAGGCACGTTGAACATACCTATAAGAGCTTCATCATGCACTCCACACCATCCCTTGCTTTCTCTCTTCCGTCTAACACTTAGAGCACTTTTATGGGTAGTAATCCTGGTGGCCGTATATTAATGGAGAACACAGCTTAAACTTTCAGCAGTGACTGTATAATTGGTTGGCCCCTTTGGAGTATTTTGCACTGGGCATTGCGGGAGCAGTATATCAATACCCTGTCCTCGTGCCAAGACAGATGGACTCTCATTTGGAGCAGGTTCAGAATTGTGTGTTTTTGTGTAAAACTCCCATAGGAGTAAGTTAAGGGTTTCCACTGATGCCAAAACCTCCCAACTACAACAATAACATCTGCGGTTTGGATTAGACGCGTTGGTGATATCACCCTTTCAGTAATATGCCTGCATTATAGCAATCTAACAGCAAGTCCTTATTGTCTGTGAAGTTTATAGAGGCACACGATCCAACACAAATGATGATCTGCGCTGCAGGACATGGTTGAAGTTCTTTGGCAGCAGCCAATGTTTTAATTCATTTACTTCTAATGCGTAACTATTGGCCATTTTTTATGTCACAGTGACAACTTCCCATTAGTGAATTCACATATTTTTCTGAGGTTGAAAAACTTTTCAAATCCTTTGCTAAAGTAAATATCAGCATGTCAACAGGAAAATAATCCTTTTAAAGGAAAAGTGGAGTATTATTTTTCTCTCTTTTCTCTAGCTTTTCCCAAACAGACATGTTGGTTTTAAAAGTTGTAAAGATTCCTTCCTTCCTTCCTTGTTATATTATTATTGCATTGTGCTTAAAAGTGCTTCTTGAGCACGCTGAGCTGTTTACACTTCTGCACTTTAGCTGATAAAATGTTATAACGCTTTAGATCACAATGACAGTGTAAATACTTTATATACACGGAGTATCAATAAAATACTTGCTGCGTCCCAATAGGTAGAAAGGACAGAGTAGAGGGAATAAGGAGGTGATAAATGTGTGTTTACAGGGACCCAGAATTACTCTGAATAATGAATAATTACAGGGTACAGACAGGGGACCAGCAGGCTAAGTGTACATGTCCTTTCCTAATAGCTACTGTATGTCATGAAAATAAAACTATGTTGCACTTTCACTTAGGAAAAATACCTTTTTTTCAAAACATTTTAACATATCAGGTGGAGAAAAAGTGGCGAAAAGAGTCTGCTTTGTTTTACAGCTCACATACCCTGGACCTTAGCTGTACTTAAGGAGCTTTCTCACATATTTTCTATGCTTTGTCTTGATTGTAGTGTACTGTCAATAAACAGCAATGCCCCTCACCTTGGCAGTAGTTCCTAACGCATACCTTTCAAAAAAAAAGTAAAACACGTAAAGAAAACTGACATGTTATGTGTTGAATTTAGCTCACCACAGAATTCTTTATGTAGCACGTTGTCAAATAAACGTCAGTGAAGTAAGTTCTGATTGTTAGATAGATCTTGGATTGGACCCTGAAACTACATTACTGTTCCTCATGTATCTTATCATCATCTTAAAAACATAAATGGGACTGATTTGTGGCTGTCGCTTTAGAGGCACACCCTTTTTTGATTTGTTCCTCAGCAACAAGAATAATATATTCAAATAAATGATACTATAATAAAGTTAATTGCAATATCAAGGTTTTCCCCATTTTTCTTGCCTTGTTACCCAGTAATATTACCGCACCCCATAATTATTAAATAGGTACTCTGCAATAAAAAAAACTCACATTAATTTATCCCAGTTTGTCCTCTTAAACACAACTTTGTTTCCTCCTTATTCCCTAACTTCCTGTATTCTCACCTTGTACTTACATACTGTACTATATAATTACACTGTAAAATATGGCGACAATGTCCTACAGTAAATATTTGTGGGCTTAATTTGAGAATTTTATATTAGAAAGTAGCTAACAATTAAAACTGACAAAACGTCAAGTAGAAGGTAACAGTGGCTCAAAATTGTATTGGAACTTGTAATTGAATTATCGTTTGAGTAAATGAAATCAAAATAATTTAGATGCCTGTGTGAGGTGTGTTGCCATGTTGTGAAAAGAATGACACAGCTTTGATTATAGGAGGAGAAAAGAACTATAAATGTCATACCATCTGGGATCATCCTCAATTTGTTTTTCATTTTTACACAGCTTTATTTCAGATGAATTAATGTTCAGTTCTATCAGGCTGTTCAATAGCCAAACACGTATCAATACTTTTCATTACAGCCATCTACAATTCAATGCAAAAAGTAAAAAATAAAAGATCAAAAAATAAAAACCACAAAAGCCACATCGTTTCATGTGTCATTAAATATATTCATTTGTGATAAACAATATATATTAGTATTACAGGACATTACACAACCATTTGCAATGGACACTGCTAAACAACATTTACAAGCCAAAGTATAAACATGAGCAGATACTTATTCAGATATAATATTTATGGAGAGCAGAAGTCTGGTAGGGAGTACCTTTTCTGCAAACGCCTGCAAAACAAATGGAAGTGTGTCGGTGCAGATGTGTTGACAAAGACGTTGTAAGTGCGTTGTATTTTTACATACAGTGTGATGCACAGAGTACTGAGGTGTACCCTTGTATTTAGGTGTATAGTTATTTGGGTGTGGTCCTGCATATGTGTGTTAATGTACGTGTAAACTGAGTCATAGTCTCTCTCTCAGTGTGTGATCCGCTGGGTGCTCACGTAAACATGAGATATCTCTCCGACATTCATTTATTTGTCTTTCCATTTATTAAGCCTCTAGTATTTTAAACTCTGGTTAAGTTCACATGGAGATAGATCTAGTAAATGTTTAACAAAAAAAAAAAAAAAAAGTAATACTATACAGCTATATAACACGTAGACAATCGGTCATTCCTTCTTGTCGAGTACCAATTCTTGATAAGGGAGTCCAGTCCTCAAAGAGTCGCTTTGAGGTGACGAACATTTGACACAGCGTGCTGAACACACTACAATAAACATGGGATATTTTATCACTCCACAGGTTATTTTCCCACAACACTGAATACTGTATACAAATGAACTGTGTACATAATTCACAATCATTGTTAGCTATCAGTCAGCTACAGTAAATAGAGAGCATGCATTATGTCAGTGGTATGAGGATTGCTTGATAGGTCGATATTCTCTCTTTTTTTTAATGAAGTGAGATGCTTCCCTTCATCAGTTCTCTCACTTGCTTGTCTGGGACATTGGACTTACATTTTGTCCATTATTAGAATATAAACACTGAATTCTGACTCATCTGTAGTTGTGACAGGGTTGAACATAGTTGTTACTGTCCACCACAAACATCAGTCCATACAGAGCAGTCATCGGTGAGCCATACAGGGTTTGAACTATACAGCTTTGTTGCATCATGTAGTGCGGTATTTTTCCTTTTTGGATGCCACTCTAAAAATGTGAACATATCTCATATGTTCTAAAATGTTTGACTAGTAAAAATAAGTGCATGGTTGACATGTCTACTCTACATCTAGTTGATGCTACGGCACCGTCTACTAAAATAATGTCTATGTATGCACGTATGGTTACTTTACATTGCAGAGGTCACAACCACAACATAAAGTTGATATATCACTAAGCGGTGAGCAAAAGACTTGTAATGTGAAATACGATCATTACACAGGATGAGGAGAGGATCATTATGGCATTTTGTTCCCACGACATTAGCTGTTTCACTGAGGTAACACTCACATATGAGCAGGGAGCTCTCGGGCAAAATGGCACCTATTATGTTTTCCACAGTTATGAATAATTTCACAATTTTTCACTGTCAGCTGTTGAAAAAGTTTATCCAAAGTTTGGCAAGTTACAAGAGCAACGTATCATACATGAGTGGAGTCCCTCAATGCCATGCAGTGTCTCTTCATTTAACTAGATAACGCTTCACACAGCACAGTGGAAACAGATCCTCTTCGAATACAAAAAGGTGGATACAGTAGATGCATTGCTCTTTAAAACAACTGAACAAGGGACTGTAAAAAAACAACAACTGCGGCATCATGGGTAACATAGTCAGGATGTGACATATCTGTAACATTAGGTGCAAACTCTGCAATTACACAACAAAACAAACCTTGAAAGACAAACGGAAACCAAACAACTGTAGAATGAGCTCCTTCACAAAAGTTCCTAAAAACACTAAACTCTTCGCTCCAACTCAGAGCAGCAGCACTCAGTCATTCCCCATCTATCTTATTCTCTTCCAGTTTATTTTTTTTTCATTCATCCTCTCCTCCTCTTCCTTGCATTCATCCCAGTGGAGACATTATTTGGCCTCCACCTCTCCCTCAATCTCTCTCTCTCTCTCTCCCTCTCTCTCTCTCTCTCTCTCATCTCCAGCAACTTTTAGCACTTTCCCCTCTTGTCACGCTGTTGGAACTTCCTCAGCCGGCGGGCCCACAGGTCCTTCCAAGGGATGAGCAGGCTTCCCTTGTCCGCCACCACGCCGCTCTGTCCGGGGGAATCGTCGTCTGTACCCAGGAGCAGGTACTTCCTCCCTGGTTTGATCTTTGGGCATTTGCAGGCCACATCCTTGGCGCGCACCCACAGCAGCTGGTCCCCGCGGCGGATGCGGTTCTCTCCTTGTTTGTAGACAGAAATGATGTTGACGGTGAACTTCCACCACTCGCCGGCTTTGTCTCCTTTCAGAACGTGCGCTTGGACAGCTGGTGCAGGAGAAGAGAAAAGCTGGGGTTAAATCACCTACACGAACAAGTGTTCATATCATAAACTAGTGATCCCTCAGTTTACTGTTTGTACCACTGAGTAAATATATCCATATACTGAAACAGCTGTGAGACCACATACTATTATTGAGAGTTTGCAACTGAGCACAGACCTAACAAGTTAGCTAAAATAATGGGTAAATGGTTGAAATAGTTAGCTAACATTAATGGATAAAGAGCAGAAATGTCACATTTTTGGTTACTCCACGTGGTAGTAGTATGAATGCAAAGCAAATGGGCCTATACATGCCTATACATTGACAGATCAGCGATTATGATTATATGCAACAAGATCTACTTTTAATACTGTCAAATAACATCCATTTTGAAATCAATTTAAATGAACACAATTGAAATATTACGTGCTGATGAAGGAGTACGTGAGATCATCTAACAGGGCTGGAGTACATCAGATAAAAGTGATGTTTGGGAACCACTGACATAAACTAAAAGCCCTCCTTTTTTTAAAGTGCTGGCATCTGTCTGAGGCAGCAGGCAGATACCAGCACTTTTACACAACATCCAATAAAACCTGCTGTATAAACATGACCCTGAGACGGCTGACTTTGCTGCGAGTCACTGGTCCCTCCCTTCATCTCTCACCTATGACCTTTCCTCCTTGTGCTCCTGAGCATACTCCCTATTACAGCAACTGTTGCCATAGCACCCCCCGGGAATACAAAGGTTCCTGGTGGAGAACATCTGAAAGCACACTTCCCCTGTGAGGGGCAGGGAAACACTTTTCCTTAGAGTGGCCAGGCTGAGGAGGAGGAGGAGGAGGAGGAGGAGGATGAGGAGTAGGCCAAATGAGAATTCTTATAGAAAACTCCTGAAACGAGTTAACGGTGTTAATCTGGACTCTGAACATCGACAACCTCAGGCTAGATCAAGCTAAACCTGGTAACATTTGGGACTCCACCTGAAACAGATAGTTTCATACCAGGAAATGAGTAACGCTCCCTTCGCAGAAGCTCCCCTGCCCTGCTCGGATTCTCCGTCAGACGAGGCAACTATTACTCTGATCGCTCTGATTGCAACAAGAGGCAAACGGCTCAAGAGCGAGGGAGCTAATCTGTGCTTGAAGTGGAGTGCTTTCCCCCCGTGGGTTTAGACAGGAATGTGCTATTAACGTTTAAGTGTGTGTGTGGGGGTTCACTCACAATTGTGAGAATTAGTGGAACCTGGAGAAGATTGGATTAGACTCAATATGTACTCAGACAATCAGCTGGATATGCATGTTAAATATATCTATTTATATACTGTCTCTAACTTGTTTAATGCATTAACAATTGATGTGGTGTTTGCTGTACACACATACATCGTGGTGGTGTGGGACAATATACCTTTGTAATATTAATATCCAAAGTTAGCAAGTTAGCATTTTCTTTACCTCTCTGGCTGAACATGGTCACTTTCTGTGTTTATCAGTCGTCCCCTATTGCTGCCAAGAATAAAGAGAAACGAAGGAGTGGGGTGTTTGAGTATGTGTGTCAATGCATGGTGTGAGCAAATTGCACACAATTTCAGAAGAAAGAAGGTTTGTTGGGCTGAGTAGAGCAAGCTCTCACAGCCTTGCCATTCATTGCAGCCCTCTCCTTCATCCAGCCACATAAAGGGTGTGTGAGGGGGGGGGGGGGGGGGAGGTGGAGGGGGGGCCACTATTTGTCTTCCCAGCCACAGAAAAAGTTCCAGGAGAATCGGGATGTGTTTCCGACCTCATGAGCTATCCCGGGTTCTGCTCCCAGAGCCCCATCCAACTTCACAGCGTGAGAATCCAGCGGAGATAGCGCTCTCCTCTCCAGGCCGAGGAGACTCGGTTACAGCGTCCAGGCTCAGTCTCTCTGTCAGGGTCACTACCTCTTTTTCTTTCTTTCTCAAGTGTGTTCTCGGTCCATGCAGTGTATTTACACACACACAAATCCACACGCACACACCCTCTGCCACCTTGGTTTGAGCTAAATAGACACCACAGAGAGAGACTGGGAGCACGGGGTCACCAATCTATTACAAAATTGTGCAACAGCTGACACTGTTTGGTGAGACCGACGGTGAGAGAGAGGAGACAAGTGTGAGATGATCCTGCGCTCGCACAATGGCTGCCACCCGAGCCTCCCTCGCAGCCAAACTTCCAACTGGGTTTATCGTCTTTGGGCAGTGTGCGGTGGCTTGACACTGCCTGCCACCAACAAGCGAGGGCTAATGAAATTAGAGCTCGCTTAATTACCGCACTGAGGCCCCCGTCCCCTCTGGTTATCAGCTGAGTGAATGATCAGGGACCTGTTACCCTTGGGTGAGCACAGAGGGGTGGCCAGGGAGGCTGGGGGGCCCTGCCTTTGAGCACTATCCCGGAGCGTCGGTAAACACGCGGCCCTTTGAGTCATTGTCCTCCCGGTGGCCGGGAGAGGGAGGGTGCGTGTGTGCAGAGGAGGGTGTCAGGAGAGAATATAATCCCTTTTGTGTCCACCGTCTCCGTAGCTACGGCAGTGATGAAAAACAAAAATTGAATAAACAAAACATATTTCTTTCTCTCCGGGGTGGCAATCCGTCACCGTCTGCCTAATTTACCACCTGTTTGCGCCCTGAGGAATGCTCGGTGCCGGCAGAGCGCACAACTGTGTTTAAACAGAGGGCCCCTTCCCGTGACCCCCAAGGGGCCTGCATCACCACTCACACATGGGGGTTGTGGCCCCCAACAGAACAGAGAAGAGACTCTGAAGCCCCACAAAGCAAGGCGACAGGCCTGAGGAATGAATTAGAGGCAAAGGGAATGCATGGTAAGCAACGATGACTGCCATGCTGCCTCAGCGCGGTTCAGGCAGAATCATCTGCTTCCAGACTGTTCAGAGGAACCTCAGAGGAAAGCAACAGGAACCGCCCGCTTTGCTTTGAATCAGCCTGACTGATTTATAGATGCAGGGGCTGCCTCAGCTCAGATGATTAAGATTCAAATCAGTGGAAATATGAATAATGGCTGCATTTGGCGTCCGAGCAGAATGCAACAAATGGCCTGAATTACTGTCTACTCAGCTGTAAAGGGGAATACTATGTTTGGCCAATTTTCACTTGGATGCCGTTTAAAGAATATAAAGCTGAAGTTTCAGAGATGATGATTTTGAATGGGAGACAAGTTAGTCATCTCTGAAAGGAATGAACACTACGGGAGCTGAAAGGGCTTTAGCAGAGTGGATGATGAACCTTTACTACAACTCCTTCATGCACAAATTTGTCAATTCGTCAATTTGTTTATGCTGGTCAACAGCTGGGAGATACTCTTAAAGTCACTAACGATAAAGCTCTGAATTATGCCAGGCAGACTTATCATTTTAACAAAACAAATTGTGGGTTTTGTTTCCAGAAACAGAGGCTTGTTTCCAGAAGCCTCTGTCTCTTCTGTCTCTGTGGTTAACAGATGTGGATCCGCCGATAACAGATAAACCATTATACTGCGGTGATTAATGGTGCAGAAAATACAAAGAGCGAAGTGGATAATTTGCCATATGAGTGAAAGTAGAGCCACACAGTGGGATAGTGAAGGAAAGAAAACATATTCCACTGCTGCCTCTGTTATATCCATGTATCCTCCTGTGCTGGAATTACAGGTATGATACTCTCTTATTGTGCTTTGTGTTTGAAGGATAATGGACCAGTATCATCAATCATCAAATCATCACCTGAAGTTGTTGACTTCAGGTGTTTCAACTGATCATTTCAGCCCCTGTAACGTGATATTTATTGACCCGGCACTCCAATGTTGGATGTATTTCGGCTGCACCACTTGTTCTGTGGATTCGTTGACAACATAATATAATTGCTGTGTGTTTTGGCTTCTCTTATCAGTTGGGGATTTGCTTTAAAACGTCTAAAAGTTTTGCCAAATGCCTCAGGCTGACTGAACTGGACAAAGCTTATCCACTGTACTTGTGCGGCCTGTTTGTCCTCTAAAGGCTCTACAGAGGTGCAGGTCTAGCATATGTTTAGACATCCGCACTTTATGACTGACAAGAGGAGTAGGAGCTGCAGGGCGGACAGAGCCAGGAGGTGAAGAGGTGAATGTGAATATATAGCTGGAGCCAGCAGTCAATTAGCTTAGCACAAAGACTGGAAACAGCAAGCCAGACTCTGTCCTGAGGTAACAGGACAGAGTCTGTACATCTCACTTAAAACTTGTACATCTCACTAGTTAACACGTTATATCTCGTTGTATTTCTTGGCCAAGGGCAGTTGTAAGGCACCTGGTAGAGAGCACGTCACTGCTCCCAGCCAAGAAGTCGTGGAAGAAGACTAGAAGGAGAAAATGTTTTCCACAAAACACTATACTGTAGTACTAGATACATCTTTATTCTGTTTACTGTGAGTAAACAATAGTGGGGCTTAATCTATAGATAAGTCAAATATAGATATTTTACTGCTTTTACAGCTGGATTTAGAATTGATTTTAAGATTTTACATATGAGCCAGTTTGGAGCATTAGATCCTCGGGTGGGGCCCTTCTGGCTGCTCCAGAGTCGAGGCTTAAATCTAAAGACTTTAGAGAATCTAAAAAGTTTAGCAATCAAGGCTCCTCAGCTTTGGAACAACCTGCCCGAGGAGAAAAGGCTTGCAGAAGCAGTTACTTCTTTTTAATCAGTTCTTAAAACCATTTTTTTATAGACTTGCTTTTATTTGATGTCGTCTTTTTTTTCCTCTTAATTGCTTTGCTTCACTGTTTCTGTTGTTATATTGCTTTCTGCTTATGCTGCTTTTGCTTTGTCTGTCGAAGCTCGGTTTTTAAAGGTGTTATATAAATAAAGTTATTATTATTGTTTTGAGATCTTCTATCACAATAGTGTTTCACAGTAGCAGATCAAACAAAACAGGTGTTTTGGCGCGCCCATCTCTACAATATATTTCTACTGGCGTTACAAAAATTGAAAAGTGATTTGATGTGTGGAATGCAACTTGCTGACCCAACAACCCAATCAACAATAATTCCTGGACATTTGCAGAAAGGGTTAGGATTACTCTTGAAAAAGACAGATATGTCAATGAAAACACCTGTAGTGTGTGATCAGATCAGCTGTATCAGCATACACACGACATCATATGTCTTAAAAAGCTCAATTCTCCCTTTCCAGACTTCCAAAACGTTTTTGAAAACCTTGTCTTCAGGGGTGGGAATTGTCAGCTTAGAGTGTGTGGAAGCCACAGCAGAGAGGAAAGATATGTTTTAATATGAGCGTGTGTTAGCGGACATTGCCTCAGGCTGTGTAAGTAAGCCATCACAGAAACACAGAGAGCAGCATCAGGGTGTGGACTGGCTTTGCTCGGGGGTCTGATTAATTGAGACATCTGACCTCTTGACTGCTGGCTGACGTCTGGCAGGACACATTCCTGCGTATCGGACTCACTCACCGTAGTCTTTTTTACAGTACTTCTTCATGGTGATCTTCATCTTTCCCTTGGAAGCTTTACAGTGAGATTCACAGTCTAGGGAAAAGAGGTGAGAGGGAAAGAAAGAGTCAATTTTCAAATTTCATCCTGCAATTCATAAAATGCCTCCCGTAAAAGAATATGCTTCAGCATCATCAGGCCAGACTCCAGCTGGATGGACTTTAAATACTGTCCCTTACATCACACTATTTGTGTCCCTGAGGGTCTCCAAGATGCCTTCAAAGTGCCACTGTGAAACGGATTATAGCTTACACAGATCCTCCTGTGTCTGTCAACACACTCTTACTATGCTCCTCCCAACTTTTCCACTGCAGCCTGCTCCCTCGTCAGTGTCCTGGCATGCATTGTGTGAGCTCTGAGGGCTACAGAGGTCACCCCTGTACAAAAGAAGGTCACGGGGGTAATTTAGCTGGTGACCTACCAAAAATTAGCCGGGACCCATAGCAGCATCTTAGCCACATGAGGCGAGAAAGTGAACAGCAGCCGAGGCTAAATGTTCAGTGGCCCCCAGAGAAAGAAGCTCACAGACTTATGATTAATGTTCCTTTTACACCAGTGTGTGTGCACCTGGGTTAGCTTGCCAAAGGGCTTATTGATGGCCACTGCTGTCGCGCTTGTCACTGCGCCAGGTACCTTTTGTAATGAGAGGAGCTGGTGGTGGGACCAGAGGCCAAACTGAAAATTGAAATCATTTGTTCCCTCCACTTTCCACTGACTGACACAAATTGGAACCAGATTATATCTGAGTGTTGGCCCCCTCCCACTCTGCCTCTCCCAG